>VWZZ01007818.1:0-51069 GCA_013399095.1 Psophia crepitans | reverse complement strand
CTAGGTGATCCTTGAGGTCTCTTCCAACCTTAATGTTTCTATTCTATTCTATTCTGACTTTGTATATCTAGATGCCCATAGGGAAGCTGCTGATGGCTTCACTTGTTCTGAAGATATAATGAAACATGTAGAAGAGCAGTAGAACATTACTTTTTTTCCCTGTAATTAAAAGGTGGTGCTAACTATTCCCTTTGAGTCACAAATTCTTTTAAAGGTAGCATATAGTGCGGCTGTAAGATGTAAGAGAGACTAACTATAAATTACAATGTCTGTAAAAATCTGCGGAAGTGTTTATTCTGCATGCAGGGTGAGGGGGAGAGCGGGAAGAGAAGAAAGCTATCATGTAGCCAAATGTTGTAAGTAACATCATTCACTGCTTATTAAAAAAACAAGGAAATTTCTTTCAAGCTTCTGTAATTCCACCAGATTTTAACAGCATGAAGATACTAATTTATGTCTTACGAATCCAACAATACGGCAAAAGGAAAGGAGAACTAAAAAACAAACAAGCAACTTATCATGTCCTACAGTACAGTCTTACAGTGGGTGATCTGGTTCTGTAACTAACCATATAATTTATAGGAGCTATGGTGCTAGATTTTCTGAAATATCCACAAAATATGCCAAGAATAAATCCAGATGCTTGCTGCAACCTAAACTGTAGAAAAATGTCGGATGTAGAGAACTGAGGTTTTGATTTTTTTCTTCCAAATATGGTTTACAAACCATCAGAAGTCAAAACACGGCTGTAGAAAGCCAACAACTCAACTCTTCTGTGACTGAAAGTGCATCAGCAGTGCACACTGGATGTTAAAAATGAAATCTCTTCTGCTGCTTGTGAGTCAAACATGCACGCAAAAGAGTAAGGGATGAACATCTGTAATTAGAAAGTGCCTTTGAATAAAAGGAACCTAAGGTGCACGGAAACAGCACTGTGTGAAGCAGCCACCTTCAGAAATGCAGACACCCGGGTCCAGGCACAACCATCACGTTGGCTTACATGATGTACCTAGGTATGGTGTGTCACACCAATTATGCAGCAATCCCACACACTTTGCAGAGTATATTAATTTAGCTGACAACAGTATCAAAGTTATTACTCGTTAACACAAAGAGACATCTTCCTTAGTGATGATCTTAATTGCTTGAGAGGAAGAATACAAAAAAGGCAGGGCTCCCCAGCTACTTCTATGGAGAATGACCACACTGGATGTGGGTGAGGAGAAGGGCTTGGAGTTGGTGGGACAGATTTATTTTACTTGCTGTAAGGGGACTAGACCCAAAACCGAAAGATTTTCTTAACTAGCTTACTGAATCAACACTTGCCTCTCTCCATTTATCAGTATTGTACCTGTAAAATAATATTGCTTTAGCTCACAGATATGTAATACTTTGAGAGCAATTTTTGTAATGTGCTAGATCCTTGCCTAAAAGGCATTTAGAGAAGTACCAAGTATTAGAAGATGCATTCACTGACACAAAGTTAGCTTGACCCTTTTAATGTTTGGCATCATCATGGGAATAAGCAAATGCATTTACAAGGCATGCACGCCCTGAAACACGAAAAGGAGCTAGCCAAGAATAAACAAACTTAGCTGAACTGAATATGCTCATAAAGCCAAGTAAATATATTTCAATGCAAGTAGGAATTTTACTTGCATCTTTCTTTTTTTTGCCTAACAGGAACACTTTGCAATAGTTCTTTTTAATCATTCAAGCTATTCTGCTAGCTGGATGAAGACCATACAGTTTTAAATACATTTCCAAGCACTCAACAGGAGCTTCCATTTCTCTTCGAGAGCCAACCACCCAAACCTGGATGGTACATAGAATCATAGAATCACTAAGGTTGGAAAGGACCTCTGAGATCATCAAGTCCAACCATCAACCTAACACCACCACGCCTACTAGACCATATATATACACATATATACAGTTCTCAAGACTGATGCATTTGTAAAACAAAAGGTCACTTGGAACCTGCTCCTATTTAAAGTTTTTAAGGAATAAAAAAATTTCCACCTATCCCTCCCAATCAACAACTTTTACCTACTTTCACAATGAATCCTCAAATGAGGGATATACAAAGAGCAGACTGGAACTAGATGCCAAACTTAACAGGAGGGCATCACACACATCTGAGGAAGGATGCATATGTGGAATATATGTAAAGAAGAATTATATAACAAGGTCTGAATTACAGAAAGGACTAAAAAACTATTAGCCTCTGAAGGCTAACAAACACTGTTTATCTGTGAACAACCTCTATGCTCCTTACACTAATAACACCATGTTCTTACCTCTCACTGTACATGTTGATTTTTCTGTCCTGCTCCTTAGCTTTGATAGCTTGTCCCTCCTGCTACAGCTGACAGTTTGTTATTCGATGATCCTTGCAGTGACAGGTCCTTGGTTAGGAAGGAGATCAAGACTATGATGACATTTTGCTCTCCAGTAAACTGTGCTTGAGTATCCTCACCTACAAAATAGAGACAGACTTAAATTCAGAGTGCTCTGTGGTTCTGTTTGTTGGGGTTACTAAGGCACTTAAAGCATCTAAGAGAGCATACAGGTGCTATGCATTAACAGTTTTAGGATTGTATACTTAGGTTTCACATTTATATGTATCTACATAAAACTACCTTTGTCACACAAAACTGATTTGAAGAGGAACTGTTCTTTCCACAATATTAGTTGTATGGGAAGAATAGGTATTATTCACCAGCTATTTTCCTTCTACTGAAATCTGGGGAAGCTAGTGAAAGCAGAAACAATCACCTGCATCTTCCCAGTAAAACATCAAGAGCCAGGAGTCAAGATCTATTCACAGGAACCCACAGTTCAAAATCTATGTATATTAAATGTTCTTAACAGTAAAAAGCACTTCTTTTTTTAAACCGAAGAGAAAGTTCTTTTCTTTGGAGAAGAGCTTCACAGTGTATAATTCAACTTCTGTTTCAAAAATGAAAAGCAAAACAAACAAAATTCTTCACTGTTCAAGCTACAGTCGTAGACCCCACAGAAAATAAGTCTTCACAGTATCCAAGAAACAAACCTGGACAAAATCCTCCACTCTCCATTAGCCAGAGACTGAATGTGGCACTTCACGCCCCACCTTTCAAACCTAGCTTATCTGTGCTGGCAAAAATAAAAATGCTTGGACGCTGTCTCCTGCATCCCATAGTTCTCTACACCTAACTGCATTACCATGACAAAAAAGAGTGCTTGTGATTCCTCCTACACAGGAGCACAGGAAGAAAACTTGTAAATTGGCAGTGACATCATCTGCAAGAAAGTGATTCACACTTCATGAAACAGCAGGGAAAATTAAATTTACTCCCAACCACCCCAAAGCTCTTTCACTGAATCAGTGTGTGGCAAAAATGATAGTAGGAGATGTAAATCCTTTCTCTATTTTAGAAAGACAAGGATTGTGTAATGAGCTAGAGTGCATAGAGCAAAATTACCATATATTGTCACTGAAATATATTTCCCCTGTGGTTTTGCCAAAAAAGGTATGAAACTGGGATAGAAAATAAAACAGGTGATGCTAGAGGCAGAAAGTGGATTAATACACATCACCAGCGGTATGTGACTGGCTTACAAAATGTTAGGTTGCATGACTGACAGTACCAGAAGAGCCGTTTAATATTCTCTCTGAGGCTGCCCTATCCTCAGAACATAGCCACACCTGAATACATTGCATCTTTCACATTCCCTGCTTTGCTGACAACGTGCTGAAGAAACGCAGAAAATTTTAACATGTGAAGGATAAAAGTTCCCCACATCTCTTTGAACCCTGCTGGACCCTGACAAAAAGAGAAATGAAATCATTGTCTAGTTTTTCTACAGAATTCTTCGGCTGTAACTGCTACTTCCATTCATATTATAGCGGTGCCCACGATGAGCAGACATTTGCAGACAAATGTGAAGGATCCTGCCTTGCCACAGACTATAGCTGACTGAATTACGTGGCTTGCAGGCTAGTATCATTTTCCGTCCGTGGGTCAAAGCATTGCAATCTCAAAATAAATTGGGCATGAGCACCAGACAACAGAAGATAACTTCTCTAAAAAGTCATCATTTATGAAGATAAATCAAGTTGCCTCCACTCATGTAAATCTACCTTCAGCAAGAGCTACCACTTGCTGAAAGGAGTGATATTTATCTCTCTCTGCAGAGAAGACAAGCCTGAAGTTCCATTTCTGTGTTGAAGAGAAGGAAAGAAACAAAAAAGGCTTAAACAGCTGCACATGAAGTAGCGTACAAAATTCCTCTTAGCTCCCAGTGCTGTGGTTCAACATGACATAAGGACTCCATGCATGGAAAAGCATACAAGTAATTTGTGTGAAACCTCAATTATCAGCATCTGAACCATACAAGGGCAACCAGGCTCCATGATTCCAGCACACTAGTAACCCTGACATTAGTTAAAAGGTTTCCAGAATTTTGTGAACAAACCTGGGCATCGCTTCAAGCAAGTGAGACCTTGAATACAGTTTTGCCTCGAAACCACATGAAGCTTATTGTTTCATGCAATTTTGATGGAAAAACACTGCTGTACTGACAGCTCTTGTCATGATTCAATGTCCTTTTTGGAGCACCTCACTGACAAGCTGGCAACTAGCCACAAGCATGGCAAGAAAATAAATGAAATGTACCTTCCTGTTTCCATCCAGTTCTGAAAAAGGCACTTGTACAGCAGCAAGTGATAAGTCAACTCACGCCTGGTATGAGTTGCTTACCCTTTTTTTTAATCAACGACCAATTTTAATAATGCAAGGGTTATATAAATAATTGGTTCAGTGTAACTTTGTACACAATTTTAAGCTCCACCAGAAAAAGGAAACTAAAGCACTATTTAAAAAATACATTGATGTAAAAGATACGTAAGTAACATGGAAATTAATCTGATATTCATGTGCTTTTAAGTCAAGCTCTACCTCTTCTCATGCTGGAAGTGGAAAAAGAGTCACATGACCTTGGCTCTTCTCCCCGGCTGTTCAGCCCTTGCAGGAAGGGCTCTCTGTTCATACAGCCCTTTCCTGGGACATAAGCTTCCATCTGTACAACCTACCACACTGCATCATGCACTACCCAGCATCTGATGGCCGCACTGTGCTTCTGCCTTACTACATTTATACTCAAGCAAGGATCCCTTTATTTCAATAACAGTTTTGCTATGAGTAAAAGCTTATGCTTGTTTACACAGCTTTAGAAGTCATAGTAATGGATATTCTCTGCCATTTCATAATATTTTTTCAATAGTACTAAAAAGTCAACTCAATAAATAATTATGAAACATTCCCATAATACTAATTTAACTATTATAAAACTGTAGAAGTGGAGCCTCCCTGATCAATAATGGATAAAAGGAGAGGCAAAACAATTACTGTCTATTCTAAAGAATAACTTCCCCCTCTGTCTACCTCTGCCTTCGCTTTGAGAATAAAGCAGATATATTAGCTCTGTGTTACACTGCTACTGTCTTTGGTGTCCCAGCAGAGGAATAACCACCAGTGGACTTGTGCGTTTTGGTTTTCCTTTTACCGGCACTATTAGGGTGCAGTAAACTACTAAGCCTGGGATTCATAGCAGTAGGGTGTGGGCTTGTTTGGTTTGGTTTTTCTTTATCTTTACACCTTTTTCATCTCAACATCAAAACCAACAGAAAACAAAACGTGTTCTAAAGGATGTAGCACTACTTAAGTACTCAGCAAAACAGTTCAAATGAAATAATGGCTTCCCATAGCTTGGAAAACACAGCGATGGTGTCCATGATAGTTTGCAACAGAGCTCCTGGGACAGTGCAGTGAAACTGTTTAAGCTTAACAGTTAAAGAAAACAAAAAGGAAGAAAATGGAAGCATGCACTGATACAGACCCTTCCACACAAAGCAGAAGATAAAACCCCATAGTGCTGTTTATTCACATAAAAATAATTCCTGGTTTTCACAGTGCTGGGTGAATGG
Source organism: Psophia crepitans (assembly GCA_013399095.1). Lineage (NCBI taxonomy): Eukaryota > Metazoa > Chordata > Aves > Gruiformes > Psophiidae > Psophia > Psophia crepitans. The sequence goes on along the minus strand of VWZZ01007818.1, from coordinate 45,098 downwards.
CGCCATGAGCCTCTTGCCATTCCCCTGATTTGCATGTAATTCTCCTTGTGACCCCTCTCTAGAGCAGTCAAACACACTCAGATCCCCCACTCCTGGCCACCTGGGTTCCCTGCTCAGCTCTGCTTCTCAAACAGATCTCAGGGCACCTCCTCTGAAATGCTCCTTCTGCGCTCTGACCCAGCCCAGGGACCGCAGAAGGGTCAGTGAAAACTGGAGAATTAACTGAAATAACCTTTTCTTTTTTAAAAAAAAAAACTTTAAAAAAAAGATTTTTTTTAAAAAAACCCAAGTTTTCACCTTGCTTCATGATTACATACAATTTAATATTTTGCATTCTTCAGCTGCACAAAAATCACAGATTCATCATCACTATGCTTGTTACATCAACCTCTCATTGTTACTGTTTGTCCACAAAACACCTATCACTGTAATATTCACCACTAATGAGTCACCGTAAATCTTAACTGTAACTCCAAGGTTACCTGTACTGGAAATGTCAGGCCCTACAAAGAAATAGCTGAGCCGGAGGCAGAATAACCAAAGGCAAAGTTCATCTGGAGATTCAAAAGGGTGGCAAGTTACCTTTTCAACAAAGAGTTTGATTTCAGGAGTTGTGGCTCAGCTCAAATTGTCACCAATGTAGATTTTATATTAAAAAATAAGCAAGCTGATCCTTCCAGAGGTAGTTTAATAAACAAGATACTCGACAACCACCACACACTGCAAAACATACAAGAAAAGACCTATGGTTTTCCTGCATTCCTGAACTCCTACTTCTTGCCACTTACCTCAACACTGCCTTGCCTTGGTGCTCCTAAGTATTAGATACCTTCCTTTTGAAATGATGGCCAGAACTTCAGGTCCTAGCTGGCATCAATTCCAGGAGTTAAACCTTGTAACCCAGACAGTGGTTACTCTTTTTAAGGGTACCTCTGGACAACATGAAATCAAGGTCTGGAAACTTCATCTGGGAAGCACAGATTCATATGTAACATAAACTTGGTTTTGGCTCACAAAAATGTTTTAAAAATGGATAATGAAAATAGGCTCAGAATCTGCTTCCAACGTTATAAAAATGTTCTAATTTTAATAGGTGTGTCCTCCTTCTATTAACCTACCATCCTGATGATCCCTGGACTGTCTGAATCAATATATGGTCTACTGCATTCCTTTGCCTGCTAAATCAACTGTGTGTGTATCCTTGTTTACCACTAAATCCCAGGAGACTATTGGACAGAGTCACCCGAACAGCTTTCCGCTTTGCTGGCTGAGTACAGTGATTTTACCCATATTCCACACACTCCAGAGCAGCAGTCCTCGGGAACGGGGAGAGGGGAACACCCAAAGGGCAGGGCCACCAAATGTCCAAGCAAAAGACAATTTGAACAGTTTTAACATTTCTATTATCCACATGTCACACAGCTGCAGCTCAACACACAGGCAAAGCTGTTGTAGGTGCACAGAACATGTACATTGCCTCCGAAACAAGTTGGATTACAGCATCCTTATCACAATTTGGCTGTCTTAATTTTTGATTAAAGGGTGGCTTTAAAACCATAAATGGGCTGTTTTGCTGGAAAAGGAGATATCAGATCGTGTACAGTTTTTCTCTAAGGGGTTAAGTGCAATATTTCACAGAGTCCATTCCAAAATTTAAGAAACCAGAGCCCATTGGAGTGCACAGTTCTAACTGTAGCTAGCAGCTACAGCCACTGGTTATCCAAAAAACCCACTGTTTCGGGGAAATGTTTCCTTAACAGCAGCCATGTCAATCAGCCTGGAAACACTAGGGTGACACGTAGAAGCAGTCTGATCAAAAGGAAAATGTACAGAACTCAGGACAACACATGTCAAAGCAAAAAAGGTACACTTTCGCAAGGAGGAGGAATATACGTGGCTTCCCAGCACACTCCCTGGCAACAGACACCTGGAGCTCCCATCAATAACAATAACATACCCCAAAGAAGGAGGAAACATCTTGGCCAATATAACATTTTCCTTTGACAGTGGTAATACATCATTTTATTTGTTACGGTGACTGTTCCTGCAGCACTTATGCTGCAGGGAGCAGAAATAAGACAATTCCCCTCTTTCAAAAATGGGCCCAGTTTACAAGTAAGCACAAGAGAGTCTGTTCCAAGGCAGACTAATTTAGAGAAGCTGGAAAATCCCAACATGCAGTTTTGCCAAAAAAAACCCCAAACCTAAAGAAAATTTTGTCATTTTTTTTTTTTTAGAAAGATGAAAAATGCTTCAATGTTCTGATCTTTTCTATTCAGCTTCCTATTGACATAAAAAATGAGTGGGCAGATTCAGTACGTTCTTTGCCAGTCTATTCTGTTCCCAATCTGTACACAGTTTCTGTCCATCTTGAAGAAAGATGGATCAGACAGGAAAAACAAAACCAAAACAAAAAATGCTACACGTTTGTAAGCATCTCCTTGCAATTTCAGAATGCCTCAAGACCTATTAGCCAACTCCCTTTCCTAGTAACAAAAAAAACCCCTATTATCTGCTAAAGATGCACTTCGGCTACCTATGTAATCCTTCTGTTCTCAGGGCAGGACTTTCCCTGGACCAGCGATGGCAGGCATCACTTCTCTTGAAAGGGTCATGTAAAACTGCTGAATCTTATGTATGGCTCCAACCTCTGCTGTTTGAAGCCCCCACATAATTATGATCTCCTTTTAACATAATTACCTTGATAAGCTACATACTCAACTTTGGGAGGGTCATCAGTAATGATTTTTTGCTCGATCCCTTTGTTTCTCATTTCAAAACAAGAGTTGCCATCCAACATATTTACTCGTTTTCTGTTAGTTCAAAAGGCTTCTCCAAAGTCACCACATGGGAGAATCAGTATCAGGATTGCTCTATAAAAAAAAGATGCTTTTATATGCACAAATTACTAGTTAATATTAAAACATACACATTAAATAAAGTTTAAAAACATAAGGAAAGCTCACAGGTTTTATAGGAGCCAGCGAACATGGCCAGCCACAATGCTGGTGGCTTCCTTTATGTAACTTTTTGTGAACTCCCAAAAAAACCCACCCCAAAACCTCAAACAAAAAAAATACATCCTCACAGATGTACACACATACATATATATTTATTCCTTGCCCTGTAAAAGGTCTTTCCCTAACCTATCTCTCCCTACTCCTAAACAGAACCCAGTAAAATATATATTCTTCACTGATTTGCAAAAGCTATTTTTCCCAACTGGGTTCTTAAGTTGCACACTGCACCCCGTAAAAAATATTTAGCCTGATTTACAAAATCTATTTCTCTCCTTGGGCCTTTAAGCTGCTGTTGCAGAAGTGATAAAGGTGTTCTCATTCAGACTTTTATTGTTTCTGGGCCCCTTGCCACCTGTTTTTATTTTCTCCCTCTTCCACTTTTTTCCCATCTCTTTTGCACAGGCTCCACACTTGTCTGTCAGAGCTGATTCTGCGTAACAGGAGACACGGTTTCGCGTGATAGCTAATCCATAACCAAGGGGTAGCAGGTAGCAATCCAATTGATATGCCTTGGCAGGAGCTAAATTTGATCAGAAAGCAACCTCAGAGAAATTGACAAATATCGGTTTATCATTTTTATTATATCCAGTAGAATCTGAAAACAGCTTTGCTTACGTTTAATTCAGTCTTATATTCACATCCAAAATATTTCCTGTCATCACCCACCATGTCAATCAAGGTGCTTTCTGAGAAAGCTCAAACGTGCCTGAGCTTACTCTGACCCCTACATGGTTATTTTTTTTTCCTAATTCTTCTCTTGTTTCATTACAGCACCTCATTTCAGAAGCAGATTTCATATAGATTCAAATGGTTACCATTTTTGTGAGCAACAATTAGAAAGTTACTAAAAGTTTTGTAAACTGCACCTGAGGTCTTTATTTAGATGCAAGCTAAAGTGCTGAAGACACCACGAAACAGTCCAGGCTCAGTGAACTACAACTGCAACAACCACCAAAACCCTGGGGAAAAACGCAATGACCTGAAATCCTCAAATAAGCTCATTACTGCTCAAAAGCATAAATTGTTACAACTATTAATTAAAATGCTGTCCTAGAGATTAAATTTCAAGTTCAATCAAATTTACATGTATTTAAATATAATCCAGTGTAGCTTTATGTACTTGCAATTATTGTCTCCTCTCAGGCCATAACTGCTCTTTGATGGTCTGCTTTTGGAATCACCCCCTCTGTCACTCGTTGCATCCCCTGCGCTCTGCCCCGGCGAGCAGGGGGCGTGCGCCGGCACACGAGCAGAGCACACCCACTCGTAGGGTAAGCTTCTACCTCACGACCGACGGGATACCAGACATTGTGCTACGAAGTTAACGTCAAAACCATTAAAAGTCAACAAAGCCATTTAAGATGCGTTTTGGTTTTTTAATTCCATGCTCATGGCCTACAGCCCTCTCCTAGTACATCAAAACTCAAACGCTCAAGGTGCTTTGCTGATACAAAAAAAAAGTCCAACTATTAATGCTGCAGGAGGCCCGCCAGCTGTAGCCGAGTTTAACCGCACTGCACAGTGGCTGTAAGCTTGCAAAGCCCACGCAAGGCGGAATCACGTGGGGCTCCAGGCCACGCGCAGCGCCACACGATGACACGTACCCAGCCCGCAGCCCCCCTGGAGGAGGCCACACGCACCTCGTGCCCCAGAGCTAACGGTGCCTTCTGCATCGCGTGGTTGTGGTTTCCTTTGACAGGAATGCACGCAGTTCCTTTCTTTCAATCACAATCTGATTCATTGAAAAGCAAAGCAAAATGCCCCCAGGCCCCAATATTTTCACAAGAAGCCTTTTGTTAAAAAGATGAAAACTGCCTATAAAAAGATGCTACGTGGAGCTTCTTTGCCCTTTGATTTTCTAGAGGCAAAACACCAACCCAACCTATTGAATATATGTTGCGTTTGTGCACATCATGTTAATTATGCATGTGGTTTTGTCCATAGTATTCATGTATATCAGTGAGTTTGTAACACAGAACCAGAAACAGAGATAAAAATGACCAAAAAAAAATAAACAAAAAACTAACACAAAACAATTAGTCACTTGTCAGTGTATTTCAACTAAAAGTTTACTCAAAGCACACTCATTTCTTATTGGATAGATCTACCTCCACTGTAACCTCAGATGTTAAAATAAATGTGACTTAGTATAAGTATCTTTTTTCTTAATATCTGTCCTTATTAATATATTCTATTTCAAAGGAATGGGGTAGTTCATACAGAGTTCAAATGAATATAGTTTGATTTTGCAAAAAGTATCTTTTCTTTGAGTGTTGCCACTTACTGCATCACTTCAGCATGAATTAAACATGAATTCATGATAAAATCATCAAAATGCAAAAACAAAGAGATGGTAGAGGGATCAAAGGCACCTTCTAGTTGCCAGAGAAACCAAAACAGCAAATGAATTTGAAGTACACAGTACTCGCACAATCTCTTAGGACAAGTGCACATGAAGTGTACGAAGAAACTCTTCATCTATGTGTTTCGGCAGCAGAACTGAAATGAACAGAGAATAAATTCATTAATATTATGCTCAGATGGGTTAACAGTTGTCAGATCAGTGGGCGGCATTTCTGTAGGGCGCTGTGGCAGGTCACTGAGAAGAAGTTCACACTGTCACCATGCAAGTCGAGTGGGTATAAGAAATTCAGATCCAAGTTTTTCAGAGTGCTATTAATCAGGAACGCATCATTTGCATCAGTTCTGAGAGCTCAGAAGAAACCATATCAAAGAATTTGGATTCACAGGCTGTGAATACGAAGCGCAGCTTTCTAGGCTGGGCATACAAAAACATCACTGCACAAAAAAGCGTTTAGCGTAGGATTGAATTTTTCTCAGGAGTTCTCACTTCCCCCATGTTCCTCTCTGCTATCTTCAGCTAGCACACAGAGGCTCCAAAGATGCCGCTTGTAATACTATTTTATGTAATATGGAACCTGTCCAGTCTACTTACTCATTTCACCAAGACGACAGACAAAATAACATACAGTAATGATTTTCAGTCATGGCTGCCCTTGCTGCGATTTAAAAGGGGAAAGGCTCTGTATCCATTACCGGCTCCCTGAAAATCACATCCCCCAGGGAAAAAGAATTGTCTCTTTTGTTAGGTATTCTAATTCTCTGATTAATAATGATAGTTTTAATTTAAATATGGGCAAGAGAAGCAGGGAAGCAGTATCAGCACAGTAGAACTGATTACCAGGCAACAGGCAGTGCAGCGCTGCTCTGGAGGGACCCAAAACCCCCTGCTGACCCACACATCCCATACAGGAGCCATTTTGCAGATTTTATTAGGCTAGCTGCTGTGGTACATGCCTCTACACAGAGGTCTCTGGTTGGGGCAGAAAGAGGGGCATTGTCCCCCCGCTCCCTTCCTGTGGGCAACCCAGGCTACCAACATGGGCTTTGGTTTCCCTCCCAGGTGAAGACCCATGCCCCAGAAAACCCCTTTCCCCGGAACTATCCCCCTGGGCTGCTGGATCTTCTGGGGCTGTCCCATGGCTGGCATCTCCCTGCCCCTGTGGCATCCCATCTGCACCCATCAGGGCTGCTGAAAGGAGCAAAATCTGGAGCAGTAGAAACCAGCTGCAAGGAAGGAGATCTTCTCCTGGAACAAAGGCAAACTCCTTTGAGTATGATGCCAGGCAACAAGGAGACAAGTAGGAAAGACTTTGCATGCCCTTTTTGCCCCCAATTATCTGATGTGGGTCCAAACCCAATGTCGTAAATGATCAAATCATGAGTGTTCTTTATTTTGAAGCATAAAGGAAGGATAACAAGCTAATGGTCTTTAGGTAGTGTTTCAAGGAAGAGAAGAACCTAAGGCAAACATTTCTAAAGTTCACCTTAACGTAGCCTGTGCAGTACCCTTGAAGGACTAAGCAGCGCTGGCCCTGACACATTAATCATTCTGCTCTTGTCACAGCACTTGACTGAATGTTTTTTCAGGAGGTAGAGATTAAAATGAACCAGAACTAATTGAAGGTATATTTAATAAAAGCATCATCATTGTAATGAGTATACAACTGCTATGTTAATGCTGAATAATGTTTAAGCTACTGAACAAGTCCATATTGTTTCACCTAATGGGATTCACCGATTACCAAATAATTAATTCTACTCTAATTTTGCAACACCATGTGGAAATGTGAAACCCGCTCATAAATTAATTAATGCTCAAGTCAATAAAAGAGACAAGTGTCTGGGACTTACTACGGCTTCTCCTGAAATCAATCAAGGTATTATCCCTTACTCTGAGCCGTACAGGATTCATTTTGGTTCTTCAAGCATTTGGTCTAGTTATTACATTGTAATCATGTGTAATACAAGTCTGGCAGACATCAGCAAACACGGAGCAGCCAAAGCTGCTCTGAACCTTCTACTCATCTTCAGTTACGCTGATGTCCCTTCCCACAGCTTCAAAACTCCCTTACTCACGGTCTCACTACTTTTCCCACTCTGTCACATGCCGCTCGTGCAGATGCCCTGCACTCCTGTTCAGGACGTTGAATCTGAAGATACCGTCATGGCTCCTTAATTCCCATTTTCCAGTTCAGCTGCACAGGCTATTGGCACATTTTTTGTGGACACTGTTTACAGAACCAGGAAAGTAAACAGCCTAACAGATCAATTCTTAAAATTAAACTATTCTTGAAAATGAAAAACCAAAGCAAACAAACAAAAACAAAGGAACTAAATCAGCTACAGCCACAAGTCACAGTTTATATCCTCATTCCTTGAAATACCTTTGCAAGCAGCCTCCAGCCTGGAACCACTCTGAGTTTAACGGAGATTGGTGTAAATTCAGGAAGTTGTCTCTAGGTTCATTTGTGTCGTCAGGGACCTAATTATTGTTAGTTAGGACCAGTGTGTTTTAGGTTTCCTCCTCCACCCCTTTTACCCTACATACTTCACAACTGCTGGAATAGGCAGCGCTTCATCTAATGAATAACGACTATTGGACCCTGTGTATGCTCATGCTGACCTGACAAGTACAACTACAGATATTTCTGTAGTCCTTCCAAATCTAACCAAATTAACAAATATATAGGAAAATAAGGGTAACAATATACGTCTTTAATTAGGATGGGGTAAAACTCTCCTATTTAGGTAAAGAAATGTTCTGATTAGACCTTTAACTATTCTTAATTGTATGGAAAGGAACTGTGACCTGTCTTATGTTCAGCATTTATAGTCAGTGATTGGGCTTCTTCCACATATGGCCCCCAGTTCATATCCAGACCTCAAAGCACAGGCTTGCCAATGACACCAGAAGGTTCTCCCGCGCCCCCTTACATACAAAAGCTGTGCTCCACAGGGACCAGGGCTCAGCTCTTGATGGTGCTGCCCTTATCAGTCCATGTCAGAGGAAAGGGCACCCACAACCTCATGGTTTTTCAGAGGAGAGGATTTGTCACAGTGGGGAAGAGAAAACAGGAGAGCAGAAGGTTGCTGAGATGCAACAGCTTCCCCCATGGCATGGTGTGGTACTTAGTTCACTGCAAGGCCTGGCGTGCCCTGAGATGAGGTCCCTCTCCTTGGCTTAGTCCTCTCCACCACTCCATTACCCTACAATGTCTGCATTTAAACTCTGGCTCTATTTCTCATTCACTGTTTAGAGGTGTTAAACCATTTAGACTAATATGCTTGCAAGATATTTTCCAGATCTTGAGCTATAAGAACCAAGTACTCAGCAGGTCTTAAAAACTGATCCAAAATATCTTACCTGGGCCTCACTACGAAGCTCATGAAACACAAAGCTGTTGCACACATTGGAAAGGTCTGAAGATAACTGGAGACAGCAGTGTCTGGGCTATGCCTGCTTTGGTGGTGAAGCTGCTGGCATGGCACGGTAGACAACAAAGCAGCAGGGCAAACCATAAGTGATTCCTTACCCAGCTGCCCTGCAGCGCTGGCAGAGAGAACGCCAAAAGAGATTTTCACATGGCAAAGGGTGTAGCTGAATGCTGCTTCTTCCATTTCATCTTACTATATAAACCAAAAAAAGCTTTCAATCAAGCATTTGAACAAGCACTTGAGTTCCTCCTTCTGTCTCACAACTCCTACAAAAACATCTTTTTAGGGTCCCCAGCGTTAAAAAGAAAAAACAACCAAACAAAAAAGCCCAACAAAAAACATTTGCTGGTGCTGTTTATTTCTCCCTTTGCAGTTTTTAAAAGAAATTCCAGAAAACTTTGAAGTAGTCTCAGAAGCCTTACAGACAACAGAGAAATGTCAGAATCCTGCAAATTTCCCTCCTTCTGCCCTTCAACACTAGCAAAAAGCCACTCAGCTCCCTTCTACATGGCTGACTTGCCTTAATTAAAGTATGGACCTCATGGAACAGAAACCTGAAAAGTTAAAGCTTGTTAAAAAATCTAGAGCCAAGACAATGCAGCAATCAGTGCTACACAATGTATTAGACAACAGTTCCAACATCATATATGAACACTGTACAAATAACACGATTATTTGCAAACTATTTAAAAACAAAGAAAACAAAGCCCCCAAGCATCAAAAAACTCTGACATGAATAATCTAAGTTTTACTTGTGCATCTTAAAAGAAAACTAAGAGAAGAGATATTTCCCATAAGATGCAGAAAAACCACTGAGGTTTCCAGGTGTCTACCTCCTTCTGGTAGCTTGATACTTCTTCGTTCCTAACGTCATATCAGTCCTAAATCAAAAACAGACAAGCAGCGTAATAGGTGGCAAAAAACATCTAGAAGGTGAGATAACTCCAAAGGAGCAGAGCTGGCTATGGCAAATAGCCGTTAAATTGGTGAAAGGAAGTGAAAATAGAAATAATCAACCAAGCCTAGAGAGCAGACAGAAAGCCAGGGCACGTCCAGCCTCTCTGACTGCCCTGGTCTGCGCTGACACCACATCAAATGAAGAGTAAAAGGCAACAGATGAATAGTTTTCCTTTTCTCTTTTAACAAGAGATTGTATAAATCTTTCTGATTCCTGTCTCTTATTCCTGGCCATAGAAATTTTGCAACAATGGCTCTTCAAGTTCCCCTAAATAGAGAAGAGGGAAATGAAAAGACTATGGCTCATTTCTCAATTGTCTTGGGTTTTACAAGCATTCATCCAAAGCCAAATGTGCCCAAAACCACTTAGAATTCAAATAGGCAATAGCTGAAAAGCAAAGATTACTAACTACACCCACCTAAAAGCGGGAAAACTGGGGTACTTGGTTTATCTGGAGTATCTGCAGCAGAGAAAAAAATTAACTGAGATTTCTGTTGCCATTAATCACAAAACCATCCTTTCTCATAAAATTGTTCTTAATTACATTATTTCTCTCTTTTTTCCCTGTGCTGTCCCCTCCGTAATATTAATTGTACTAATAAATAGTAGAAGATAAGTGTATTAATTTACAGTTTAATTAATTAACTGTTTAAATGAATCTGTAAAGAAATTGTTCTACAAGGCAAATAATTATAATTGTCCTACAAAAGTGAGCAGATTCCCTCTACCTAATAGAACTTTTCTCGCCTGGCCCCACATATTTCCTAAACTGATGTCTTATTTCCTCTCAGTCCATGAGATTTACAGCAGGGGTTCAGGATGGCTAATGAACATAATGTATGGAGCCAGATTCTGTTCAGAGGGAGGGAAGTGAAATATCTCTCACACAGGTCAGGGACATGTGAAAGGGATTCAAGTCTCCACATCGTTGTATCCGTAATTCAGTTCAGTCCCTACAGAGCCCCATTCAAAGTCTGTGGAAACTGGTGGACGTCTTTCAACTGACCTCAATTTTTATATCAGGCCAAGGTCTATGGGAATAAAAAGAGGCAGACTAATTCACAACTAAAATCTGCTCTTGGAGTCCCTAATTGCTTAAGGAAAGTAAATAGTCAGCGCTTGATTAATGCAATTATTCATCATGTACAGGGCATTAAAACCCAGCACTGCTAACATCTTGGCACAGACCTGAATTAGCCGAGACTCTCCAATGAGATGCCCATCTTCTTCAAATGCAGGGAGGTTATCAACAGCCCTTCCTTCGATTTCAGAACTGCTTAGCACACACCGATAAACACACAGGCTGGATCAGGTCAGCGGCTTCCTTCACAACAATATCGCCTCTGGTGTCTGGTACACTCAAGTGCTCCTTCCCTCTGGGTGTGCTTGTGTGTGTGTGAGCATGACCACGTGTGGGGGATTTAGATCTTATTAAAGCTATTCACAGTGATAAAATATTTATTGCAATACAGAGGCGCTGAGAAGGTCAGAGGCTTGCATTCTGTTTAGCAAACTTTGCAATTAATACTGGTTTTTTTCAGAATAATTTTCCTCAAACTTTTTGTCTGTTGAAGAAAAAGGAGTAATTTCGTTTCCCATAACAGCTATGTTCAAATTAATGGTAATCCTTTCTCTTTCACCTTTTCTTTCACTTCTCTTCCCCTGCACACACGTATGCACACATGGACACACATGTGCTCGCTCTCTCTCAAGCAGGCTATGTGGCCGTCTTGGGCAGGCTGGAAGCATAAGGTCGGAATTATTTCAGGCAGGGAACAAGTTCCTCTTTTGAGTTAAACCACATGTGTGGGGTTTCTTGTTAACGATGCTTAGTCAGTGAGGTCCTATATAAAATCGGCAGTCATGCCATGTATTTTAATCAATTGCGCAGGAAGAAGTCTACCTTTGTTTAAAGGGAGTGACATTCACTCCATACCAATTAAGTTACATATATTGGGCAGGATATTATGCCTTTGCTGGTATAAATTAGAAAAGCATCATTAATTCCACAATATTCATAGCTATAATGGATAACGCAGTATAAATAATTAAGGTAGGGAAGTAGCTTTGCTTGTTTTAATTATTGAAATAAGTGGAATTAGTGATTTACATGAAGTAGTTCTTGACTTACTCTTTCTATAAAAAGAGAAAAATATCTTTGTAAAGGTTAACAGCTTAATATACTTTGAACTAAAACTGATGATTTCTCATGCCAAAATTTAGATATTAAGACAACACAAAAGCAAGGATTGTGTCTTTAGTACGATGCTGTGAAGGCACATGCAAATGCTTTTGATGGTGTCCTTTTCACCTATTATCAACTAATGTTGGGAACAGCCTTCAGCAGACCTTAGGCACAGAAAACTTCACCTCCACTCCTCTGAAGTTTGGCAAAGGTAAAACGAAGAAGAGATTTGTAATCTCTGCCAAGTAATTGTAACAAAAGATGCTTCTCTCATTGCACTAAGACAGAAAGAAAATGTCTAGATTATTTATACTGAGTAAGTGAAAAAAAAATAAATAAGGCAACCTTCCACATTCAATTTGCCAGTTTTTAAGGATGAAATTTTATTCCTTTCTCCAATGTGCCCTGTTGAATTATCCTTCAGAAATTCCATCTCACCAAATATTCCTTTCAATAACATACTAGAAATTAAAATCACATGAGGGATGGCAGAGCAAGTTATTTTTCTTTGTTAGTTTATCCATCTTACTAGCTCTATTTTGAAAGCTAATTACTAAAGCGAATTATTATTCAATACTTAGACGTTCTATTTAAACAGCAAATTGTTTTTCCTCTTCCACTAAAATCTTTTTCTGTAATATAATGTTTGCACTGGTTTGTGACCATTTTAAATAATCAAGATAAAAATACCTTACGAGTTGAAGAACCCTAGAAAACATGATTTAGGAAATTAAGGCTGGTGATAAAGTACCAGATTCAAGCAATATCCTACAAGATGAGCCAATCTTAATTCTTTGGAGAGGAAAATAGTAAGTAAATGCAGTTCAGCACTGTTCTTTACAAGCATTCATTGCTCCCTGTACAAACTCACTTCCAAACACTACCAAGGCATTACTCTGGAAGTAAAATGATAATTTCTTTGTGATTGCTCAGTGATTTGGTGATTACTCCTTGTAATATCTTCCCAGATGACACCTGGAAAAGCCCAATACATTCACTTTCTTTCATCTATCTATACCTAAGGTTTGTATGTGGTATTACCTACCTATTCTGTGGAACAGTCCAAAGTTCTCAGAATATTCAATTTTCTTGGACTGAAATAAGATTATTTTTTTTCTAAATCTAATTAAATAAGATTATTTCTTATTTGTATGTGTCCTTCAGTATCCTGAAAGAGAACAGAAGGAAGCATCTAGAATAGCACTGTAAGACGAAAAGTAAAATAATTTAGGAAGCACATTATATATCTAAACAGGACAATGAAAACGTCATCGTGCAAATTCTTTTATGCAAAATACTTGGAAATCCTATAGGAAAAAATATTTCATTACTTAATGTAGCAAAAGAAGGGTTAAGATAATGGAGAACAACTTTGTGAAGTTTTGTGAGCTTTTTACATTTTTAATAAAGTCCAAAACATTCACTTACCAAAAATCGATAGGGATACAAATATACAGAACTGTATGTAATAAAGCTGCAGCATTGATTACATTAATAACTGTAGACCTCTAAAAACTTCTGTATAAAAAGTGTTCCTTCCCGGCTGTGTATATGTCGCATTGATTTGTGCCATCCACCTTCATCATGATTAGGAAAATGAAACTTTCTGCTCACAAATGAAAGTTTAACCTTCTTGCATACATCTGTTTGATGGAGATAGCCCAGCTATTAAGTTCTACCATTACAAAATGAAGAGTGAAAATGTATTTGTAACCTAGAACATAAATCTTTATTAACTGTATTTTTCTTTTGAAATTTTATGACTTTCTATACAGTACGCTAAACTACACTTATAAATTAATTAAGAATCTGATTATCAGTAAGATATAATAATGATTTTGGATGTAGTATATAATTATCCTATTTCTATGTATGTAAAGATGAAGATACAGCTATATATATAAGTATACTTATTTATCTGTAACTGGTTGCAAGTTCCAACACAACCAATGGGACCTCTTATATGTGTCAATTCAAACCTCTTTAGATAATCACTGAAACCTAGGAGTAAGCCATTTTGTGCTATTTCTCCACTGTATCCACAATGAATTTGATGACTTCACCACTAGTCTGAATGCTCTGTTTTTCTGTACCATTTCCTCCCTTTTAGTTTCCATCTCACCTAGCTAAATGCTGTGGATAAGCTATTTATATATTTACAAAGAGTGATGTATCACTGAACATAAACTTTAAGTGTAGAAGTTTTTTATGGCTATTTATTTTTTTCTTTTAAAAAAGATTTGTTCGTTTAAACTGAAAACAGCTGTGTTCTTTTCTGAGTCATCTTCAAGCTACCCTGTATTTGATTTATTTTTCTTTGAGGTCTGACTCCAAGTCTAATTTTTCCCCTATATTTTCAAAGTTCGTGCTGTGTGACTAATTTAAATCAATACCTAAACCCTATGGAATTAAGTGCTTTTGCAAATGTAACCTTTTGACAGAATATCTGTGTGCACTCTGAAGTGGATTCAGTAAAAATAAAGTAATCTTTGCAAAATTTGCAGCCAGATCTTTCTCACTTCCCTTTAGTCACTAAGTCCTTAACTGGCATCACGGGTTTCTATGCACAGTCTAGCTCATCTAAAGTCACAGACGTTACAGATGGCAAGCCAATAATTGAGGCACTATGGTTCCAGTTAACAGAGAACAACTATGCTATTTTGCAAGAACTCATGGAATCCTCACTCATTGCTTGAGTGCAAGAAGCATCCCAAAAGATGAGACAGTTTCCCACAGTGCAGTCTTCTTTCAGAGAAAGATCATCCCAAAGATGTTCTTGCCGGCTGCTTTGAGAGATACATACCCTGCTATTCAAATTGGGTTGACTTGCCTTTTGACTGATCAATGTCTATCACCCCATACTTCTGAAGATAATAAGCAGAGGAAGACACTTTGCCCAGAGTGTTTCAATTTCTGAGTTGCGCTTTCTAGGGTAGGAACAGGCATTATCAGCTCTTGAACTGAAAGACATATACTAAACACCTTACTTCCTGTTAGTCTCCAGCCTACCCATAACAATCCTTACAGAAATGCTGCTAAACTAGAGACAGAAGAGCTAATACCAAGTATTAGCAAAGTCTTTCCTTAGAGAATCACTTGTTACTTTTATTTATTAAAAAAAAAAGTTCCAAAAAGATGCATGTGAAAGTGAGGTCATCACACTTTCTGATCAACCTGTTGGGAGGGAGAAATTTCAGAGCCGCCAGTGTTTCATTTTAGCATGCTGAGTGTCAGACACTACAGCAGTGTTCCCAGGACAAGGTACTTTCATCCAAAAGGCATGAGAGATGGGCACACTCTGCCCACACAAATGTCTGTGGTCAGCAGCTCAGAAGCTCCTCAAGCTCCTCTGAAACACTGCGCTTTCTCCTGCTGGTGACCACATACCTGCCCGCAAAAGTCTGATAAAAAGAACACACACCTGATGTTCAAGACTAGAAGTTTATCACCTTGGCTGATCTTCAGATGAGCGATACTCCTCCTTTTCTAGCTTGAAAGATGAGCAAAACATTTATAAGATCTGTTTGTGACTTCAGGGACATCTCTTAGCAAAACGTAGCAACCACAGCTTTGCAGACAGCCAGCTCCCAGGTTCAGCAGGAGACGAGGCAAGGCACTCTCTCATTATCACTTCCTCCAGCAAAGTAACTAGAAGGAGCAAGCTATTTCCTTCACCCAGTAGGTCCATGGCCATCACTTAGTAGGGAGGAAGGGGAGAGCAGGTGGAGAGGTCAAGTAAACCTCTGATTTTCCTTCCTCCCTCATGTAAGAGAAGGGCTTAGTCCAGACCATCACTGACAAATAAACAGTTAAGGGAAAGAAACAAAACAAAATGTTGGCTTTTTAGTTAATTGCAGTTTAGATTTCACTGC
The DNA here is from genome assembly GCA_013399095.1 of Psophia crepitans. Taxonomy (NCBI): domain Eukaryota; kingdom Metazoa; phylum Chordata; class Aves; order Gruiformes; family Psophiidae; genus Psophia; species Psophia crepitans. The sequence continues at coordinate 29,264 of VWZZ01007818.1, read as the reverse complement.
TGCTTGCTCTTCCCAAAGAGCATCAGGCTGCTCTCGAGTAGCATCTGGGGCACAGATACGATCCAAGCCTTCAGACCAATACTTGCAGCTACCTTTGACCTAATGAGGCATCAGTTGTTTTCAGATGTACAAATGAGTTTAATAAGGGCCCCAGCAAGACTCTGAAATCATGCTTGACTTGTTACACCTTCAGCCCCCCAGGCTACCTTTTGTTATTGATCTGTTTATTGCTTCCACTGAGCGAACACTGTCAATCCACCTATGTCAGAATCCAGCCTGCAGCATGCAGCAGATACTGTTATTACTATTTAAGTGATAAATGAGACATGCATTTCATTCAGCATGTTTGTGAAGCAGAAAATATTCATTTTTTTAAAGCACTGATACATAGAAAAGTCAGCAAGTCCCTTCTCTTTTGTCTTTTGCTGCAAGTAAGAATAAGTTATACTGAGCTCCAGGTAGAAATGCCCATATGAAACAAAATGTTGCTATTAAACTTTGATGGTCTGGTTGAACCTCTTTGGAATAAATATTACAGGATTAAAAAAAAGAAAAGAAAGAAGAAAAATAAGGGCCCAATCCAAGACCTGATGAAGTTCATGAGAGTCTTACTATGTAATTCAACGGCTGTTTTTATAAAAGCTTGGAAAAATAGAAAGATTCGCTCCAGCCTCAGAGTTTGGTGTTGCTCACCGATTCCTTCCATCACAGGTGGGAGCGCCGCAGTTTACACCTCTCTCCCCTGTGCACAGAGGAGACTTGCTCCTGGCTGGGGACGCGCGCTGATCCTGCCCCTCCTGGGGGATGCTGGAGAAAGACGTTCCAGTCCTTGAAAGAGCTGCTATGCTGCCTGCACGGCTCATCCCGTGATTCCTCTCACAAGGCTGTACGGTGAATGAACACCTCAGTCGTCCAGACCCTGAACCAGCGAGTCACTGACTGGCACGCAAGGGGCTTGCGCCTCAGTGAAACTATTTACACGCCCAAAGCTGAACACACAGATAAGGATTATGAGCCTTGCTGAAGCCACCTCATTAGGAAGGGAGGTAGAGGGGTTTTTAATATTATTTTCATTATTATTTATTATTACTGTTTCTCCAGTGGCCCATCAGATCCTGCACTTTCAGTGCAGGTTTGTGATCTTATTAAAGGCTTTATGAGTCTCTTGTTTGCTGTCTTAAGGCAGATGATTGCTAAGATGCAAGAGGAAACAAAGCCTGCTTACATCTGAGGCAGGTTCTGTCTCACAATTACAGTGAGAACATACTTACATTCGACTCATACTTTGTTTGCTGCTTTTAATCATTCTGAAAAACATGGAGTGTATCCAAAGCAACAAATCTCAATAGCTTTTACACTTTCTAAAGGGGATCAAGATGAAAGAAAAGACTGTGTTTCTTCCTGCTCATCACTTTCTTCCTTGTTCACTAAACACTGGAAAAAGAGTAATTTCCCAAGTTAATAACAGAAAGAGACTCCTTTCATTTGCATCTACTGCATTTTTTCAGCTTAACTCTGTCTCAGTCATAGAAACCAAGGCTGATTTCACTGCTGTAGTGCATCTGAGCAGCCATGGGTTTCACTGAGAAAAGGACTGTTAAGCCCTCTTGAGACTGAGGAGCAGCTGAGACTCTCAGCTGCTGTGAGTGGTGTTGGCCTATCTCAAGGTATCTTACAGATATGAGCATTTTAAGGAAATGTGTAAGAGCATGGATGAGTTTCCAAGTGCTTGCTGAATTTATTATGAAAGACAATCCATTGCTCACCTAGAAGAGCAAAACTCACAGGATGCCTTTTTTTAACCTCCCAAACATCATGTCCTATGCTTAATAGAATAATAAAAGGAAAGAAAACAAACAGACAAACCAACCAGAAAATTCACCCTTGGTGAGAAAAATGCCAACCCTGGTCTGCTGGAACTGATGAGAACCCTTGACATCAGTAAGTGATGAATCAGACTTCAATTTCATAGACACTACATATTACCACTACAAAGTCCCTGTTTGGTTTTCTGTGATCCTTCACAATACAGAGGTGGTTAGCCTGAGATTTCAAAAACCACATAGGAGAACTGAGTAACCTTCTCCCTATAAAAAGATCCATCTAGAAAATGTGAGAGTTGACTCCATATTCTTACCCAAATTGCTAAGGGCACATTATCATAAAATTAAAACCTAGACAATGTTAAGAATTTATTTCCAATTTATTTCACACAATGCTCTGAGTTATGATTCACATAAAGAATATTTCCAAGTGTTAATGAACGAGCAGGTACCTACATGTTTTCAATAAGGCAATGCCAAAGCATTGCTGAAGGATATACTTAACAAAAAGAGAAGGAAAGTTTTTCAGAGGCCAAGAGAAGAAAAGTTCAAATAATTCTTCCCCCCCCCTTTTTCAGTTAGTTACTTCTTCCCTTGCTTAATAACAAAGATTAAGTATGAACCTAACAAACTTTAAACTTTCAGGTTTATTTTTCGCTGAGATAGTAAATTCTCTTTAACACGCCTTCCAGTGTCGTATTCAGACTGACAAAAAACATTAGTTTTTCCCTCATTGAAGACACATTCAAGCAAGATGACATTAAAGTCCTTGTGTCAGCCAGGGCTACCTCCCACAACAAGACAGGATCCTGTCTTTCTGCCCTGCGCTGGGCTCAGCATGCTGGAGGGAAGGGACTCGGAGCCAGGCTGCGGAGCAGGAGTTCTCCGCAGGAGGAAAGGAAATTGTGATCTGACCTTTCTGCCATGGTGCTCTCAAAAGCCACCTTCACACATTAGGAACAGATAAACTATTGCTGGCTATCAGCAAGGTTCATCAGGGTTAAATATGCTTGATCCCAGGATTTAGAAGCTATCCAGCTAGTTGTAACAGCTGGAAAATTTATTCCATACCAGTTCATTCACTCCTAAACTAGTGTTTTCCTCACCTTTTATGCTGAAACCATAGTTTCCCCATCCCCTGGGTACCTTTCGTGTTCCTGATAAAACATGATAAACTGTCTCTTACCTAACCTTGAGTTGGCGAGTCCTTTAAAGCTTACAATATATAATTCTTCCTGGCACTGAAAATGTGGAGAGTACTGACCTCCTTAGACAAACAATCTAAGAACAAACTAAATCTACAAGCACTTTTTTTCATGACTTGAACTTGATTAACTTCAACTATTGACAAGGCTGTTACACGATACATACTATCTTAGTAGATAAATCCAAAACCTTTGAAGAATCAATGTTAAACATTGTTAATGTACAATATGCCCTGTATATGTCTTATTTAATAGAAAATCAGATTTAACATGGCAGTGTTAAAATTTTCTTTTCCCCTCAAGCAGTCCTAGCCTACTTTTTGAAATACAAGATTAAAAAAGTCTTCTGTTTCAAATTCTAAGAGGAGGGCTTCACTGAGACAACCCTAAAAGGCTTTATGTATGAAAAAGAAAACATGAAAAAATATAATCACAGAACCATAGAATGGTTAGGGTTGGAAGGGACCTCAAAGATCATTTAGTTTCACCTCCCTGCCATGGGCAGGGACACCCTCCACTAGACCAGGTTGCCCAAAGCCCCATCCAACCTGGCCTTGAACACTGCCAGGGATGGGGTGTCCACAGCTCCTCTGGGCAACCTGTTCCAGTGCCTCACCACCCTCACAGGGAAGAATTTCTTCCTAAGATCTCATCTAAATCTCCCCTCTTTTAGTTTAAACCCAACACCCCTTGTCCTATCAACAAAGAGCACCTGAGTGTCCTTTGAGTCCTAAAAGCTGCCATTCTATATACCGGTCCCAGATCTGGAAGACATTTTGTGACCAGACTGATGGCTTTCAGGTAGGATCAAAGCAAGCTAAAACCTGCACACATTGTTTTACAAAACCAAATTGGAAAAAGAGAACTCTAGGGTCAAAAAAGTCTGTCCATGGCCTTCTAAATTTTTCTGTTTTCATAACTTGATTGGTTTGGGGTTAAGAACAACAGCAATTTTACATATATTCTAACTAGATCTCATGCTGTACTGTGAAAAGGAAGCAGAAACTCCAATTTACACACAGCAAAAGAAAGATGATGTAATTTATCTAAGGTCTATGGCAGAGGCATGAGCACCACCTTCTCTGCGTCAAGTCCTTTGAGTGCAACTGTCCCTATGCACCTTGTTCAGACACATGAGGACCAGCAAGAAGATGACAGCAAGGGGCACTACCCTCTCTGCTAGCGCTGAGGAACACAACCAGATCTCTCACACGGGTAGGGTAGCTGCGGGACTTTTTTGTCATGCCTTAAAATCTTTGCCCCTTCATGTTTCCCTGGTACAGTGCATTTCTGCCCCAAGTATAACAGGATCTATCACTTCCCACCATTATTCCCACCTATCCCATTAGATAGGTACTCTGCCAATAATCAACAGGCACCCTGGTCAAGTTATAAACTAAAAATGAAGGTTTATGCTGCCGGACAGTTTACACCCTGCAGTAAAGACAAACAGACAAACACCTCTCTTCAAACTGTATCTCCATACTTTCAAAACTTCATAAAACACTTATCCATCTGTTTGCCCTGGCGCTATTGCCCGTTGGTTGGTGATAAGCAGATCTGTGTGTGACTTCTTATTTCCAATACAAAGGGAGGATAGCTGTTCTCAGTAATCATCATGTTACAGTGTAACCGAGCTGTAAAAAAACACCTATTTCTCCTGCAAGATGGAACTGAATAATCACCAGTTACGGTCGGTCTGCTCTTGTTGGGAAACACTGCACCGAGCTCTGCTGCCCACCCTGGGTTTGCAACTGCGCTCTGGCACCTCAAAAACCTCCAGAAACCCTTTACGGGGAAGAACAAGCAGATGGGGAAACTCTGCCTGGAGACATTTCTAGCAGAAGTGAAGGAGCTTCTTGGAGGAAGGTGGAATGAAGTGGCTCTCAGCTGGGAGAAACTGTCTTAGGAAAAGCAATTATGGGAGTGGGAAAGTCTATTAGATCTGAGAAAGAAAATGAACACATCAGTTTGGGAATGATTACCTCCAGGGAAGGTGTGGAGTAAAGAGGGAGAGAGGGCTGGATCCAGACTTTGTGCTTTCAAGGTTTGTTTCTCATACACTCTGTGAATAGTTTGGTCCACAGAACCATTAAAATGTGTTTCTGTCTTAAAATGTCCCAGAAACACTAAAGCAAAGCAGTATTACGTACTGCAGTAACTAGTATATCTCTGGCTCTCTCACACAATTCACAGTTAGGGATTTCACACAGCATATTTTAAAAATATATTTGTCATCTGTGATCTATTAAGCTTTCTATCTACAGCAAGATAATGAGATTTTCTGAAAATTATGCCAGTTTCCAGCTACATCCAAAACTATAGACAGAAAGGATTACACCCTAAGGTGCATTCACATATATAGCACATGCTGTTTGGATTAGCACAACAGGAAGAATTTACTGAGACATCATGGTACCATGACCAGATTATATCGTTTTCTAAGACATAATCAGTGAGGGGATTAGCCTTTTCCCATGGATGTAAAAGGAAAACATTTTACTAATTTATTTTTTTTTAAAGTAGGATTGGTCCTTGAAACGTTACAAGACGCAGGACAAGAAAATCCCCTTTTTTTATGCAATGAAATGCCATGGATCTCAGTGGCCACAAGAGATCCAAAATAGATCTGAAGATGAGGGGATCTGCATGAGAGAAGGTAAAGGGGAGGGGAAGCAGAGCAGGCAAGCCATAGACATCGTAGCACAAAGCTGAAAGCAAGACACATGTATAATGAGGCAGGATGCAAGGACAGGGTAGGAAGAAGGTCTCTGAAATAAACTGCTATTAATTCTCCCGTGCTCCAAGGAGGGCTTGCTACTCTACAGCCACGTGCCACGCAGGGACAACATGGTAAGTACCACCCACAATGTCAGCAGAAGCCAGGGGTCGTGGGCTAGAGGCCACAAATGCTGCAGATGGAGAATTTGAAATCACAGAATCGTAGAATCATTAAGGTTGGAAGAGACCTTAAGGATCATCCAGTCCAACGGTCCCCCTACCACCTATTACCCACTAAACCATGTCCTTAAGTACCACATCCAATACAAGCAGCCATCCCTTTGGAGCGGGCACGAAACTGTGCGGGAAGGCTGCTCTGAGACCTGCCGTAGGGGTACCAACAGAGATCATGCCCAGTCCTTTCTTGTGAGGACACATCCTCCTCCTCACACTGCCAGTGCCAGACAGAGGGACAGCAACAACCTCTTCTCGGAGAAGGGACTCACCAAACCCAGATACTCAGCTCATGCCACCAGGTAATGTTTCATCCTATTTTTACTCTTAAATGGGTGTTGTCTTGTTTGCAGAGCTGCCTTGTGGGTAGGTTGAGAGGGCAGGAAAACAAGCAGAACACCACATGAAGTGATTCATGTTTTCCTGAAATTCCTGTGAACTGTTTCATTCTGATAATTGCTGCAAAGCTGGCAAAGCTGTAACCCAGTTCAGGAATCTAACCACCAGGTTAAAATAGGTATTTGAGTCAAATTGCTGACAGCAGAAGAGCCCCTTCCCCTCTCTGTAGAAAATAACTACATCTGAGGTAGTTTGGGGTATACTTATCATAGATGTAGTATGCATCTGTTCTCTGTGGCAAGCTCAGTTATCAATATTTCAGACACATCTCTGTGGGGTATCAAGTACTAAGCTGATTCTAAAGTAATTTGAAAATTAAATTAATAAAGTAATAAAATTTAATATTTTTATTATCCCATTATGAATGATATTGCCTTTTAATTAACCCACTAAACCATGTCCTGGTCTGGCACCTTCTTCTCAGTTCCATCAGCAAACCATAATGCAAAAATAAAAATGCCATCATCGGGGCATGGAGACCCTTCAGTGGTCCTCCAATGCAAGGCTTTATCTGGTAGCTTCCACACCTTCGCTCAAATGCAACATTTGCACTTCACTTGTTCTTCTTGATTTAGATTGACCAAAGTGCTTTTAATCTCCCTGTGGGGTGCGATCCTAGGAAATGTTTTATAACCACATAAGGATGAAAGAGAAGTTCTCTGGTTTACATCAGGGGGAAGGGCTGCAAGAAATCTTTCTCTCTCCAGCACACGGTATATAAAAAGCACGGGAAGATTTGCAGCCTGCTCCTTGCTGCTCGGTGCTTTCTGTCTCTCTGCTGCTTTGGAAGGATGGATAGGTAAGCAGCGAGCTCTGACACAGCAGATGGGCTATGGAACAGACCGAGACTTCTCTTGTCTGCTTGGTCTGTTGCCTCTGGAGGAACTAGAGGATTGCGGGCCAGCCTGGCGTCTGCTAATGTCTCCCAAGAGATGAATATTGTTGAGGAAATAGCACAGAACTTCAACAAATTTATTACTCAGTTCATCCGCTTCTACTATTCATCTGGATATTGTAATAACATTACTTACGTGTTACCTTACTCCTAGAAATAGTACTTTCTTTCTTTGCTGCAGCTGCAATGCTATTTCCATAGTATTTTTCTTATAATTCAGGCAATCTCAGCAAACAGTTAGGCCCTTTTGCTGCTAAAAATGCCACCGAACCATGCAGTCTATAGCAGTGGGACGGACAGAACTTCCAGTCTCACAGACTCACCGTACAGGCTTGCAATTCAGCTTCACTGTCTATCTCACAAATACGGCCGCTGACATCCACGGATCACGGGGATCTTAGTGCCGCCCAGATTATTTTACCATGGCAATGGTGGGCACAAAGAGCCTACACAGAAAGCATATTTGCTACAAACAGTTAAGTTACACAGAAAAGTTCTATGGATTTCAGTAGATATTTTCTGTATGTCTCATAGTTTCCTAGGTGGGTTTTTTGGTGGGATTTTTGGTTTGGGTTTGTGTGTGTGTGTTTTATTTTGGGTTTTTTGAGGGAGTTCAGTTTTTCGTTTTGGTTCTGTGGGGTTTTTTACCAGTTTCAATGAGTCTAGAAAACAGCAAATAAGTGAATTATGAAGTGGCATGTGTTTGCCACATCTCACTCCCAAGGCACAACCCCATTACTCGGAGGAAGCCTTAGTGCCTCCCGCCCAGATGGTGTTCGCTGGTCTGACACGGGGGTGGACACGTTTCACACAAATGTCCAGGGCTTTTTGAGACACAGTGGGTGGAAGAGTCAGACCCAACACTCGCTGCTTTCGACAGGAAGGTGCAGTTGAAATGAATGATCCACCTCTGAGTTCCCTCACCTTTGTAAAAATACTCCATTAGAAATCTAGAGGTTTGCAAAAGGAGTAGAAAAAAGAGATCACAACGAAGAATTTGTAAAAAGTACATACAACGGCTTACAGAAAACACTGGTGGATCCTCACTAGGAGTCAAACAGGTAACTTCACGGATGTAATTCAGGTCCCTGTGTTCTTCTGTGTGAAAGATGGGAGCTTTCTACTTTCAGGATATTATTATGAATATTTAAATACAAATCAATGGAAGAATACACCCAGAGAGAAGAATCCCAGCTTTTAAATAAATTCAGATCCAAAGTTTGTGTCAAGGCTTCAGCAGAAGAAATTGCCACCTGCAACACATTTTGCTCTTACCCCATTTTCAAGAACTTATTTCTGACCATACTCACGATTTGAGTACAGCCCAAGCTCTCAGCTCAACAGATTGTGAAAGAACACTTTGTCTAATTTGACCATAAACATATACCAGCTGAAATGGGTCTGTATTAAATTATGTAGTACTCTTCATGCACAACATCAGCTTTCTTTTAACCTCTGTCCCCAGTGGGTGTAGTGTCTCATAATGTTTAAAAGAAAAAAAGCTTTTAAGAAACAGTAGTACTCAAAAGTGTACAAATGTCTTTACTATTTTAGAGTTATCTGAGTTTTTATGTATTATTCCTGTTCCTAAAAACAAGCAAAAAGTGTAAAAGTTAGTTAAATAATTTATGACATTATAAAATAATAATAAAAATTTAGTTTTAGAAAAGGTATAAACTTGTAGGAGTGTAAAATCTGGCCCAGTGTATAAACTTACATTAACAGCAGATTACATTTATTATTCAATGGTAATCATCAAACCCAGAAGAAACTGCCCGTGTAAAGACAGTGCTGTGTAGAACAATCACCATGGTACAACCCACAAGCGCACTTTTTTAAGGGCACTGAAAAGAACAATGATAGATTGCTTCTTGTTTTTAATTTGCACTAAAATTCGGTTGAGAAACCATTATAGCCATAAGGGCTAGTAGAACAGCCTAACAATACTAATAAAATATAAAAACTAAACCAATTTTAATAGTTGAGTTCTAGTTTGACATTCAAATACATTAGTATGATGCATCAATAAAAAGCCTAGTACTGCAGAAAATAGAAAATGTGTATTATTCTCTTCAATGACACTTTCTGAGCTGGTTATCTAAATTATACCAAAAATCACTGAATACCTAAGGAAGTACTTCTGATCTGATGTTTGAAATATTCCTTATTTCTCTTGGCTTGTATGTCTAAAATAACTTGGTTTTGTGGGAAACAATCTTGCTAGAAAATTTAGAAAACTGTCATGCAATGGTTACAGCACTGGAACCTAAGTCAACTCTCGTTTGATCATGATAAAATCATCACCATCTTCACTAGGAACTGGAGCTGGGCAAAACTATTTCACAAACCAGAAGTTCACCAAACCCCACAGGTTTGAAGAAGATGGAAGTATGACTTGGGAGAAACTAATCCGATCACATATCTGCTTGCAATTCATGAAATAGTTTGAAAAAAGGGAAGGGGATTTTAGAAAAGTTTCATTATTTTCATCTTTAGAAATTCCCAAGGTTTTATAGTTATATTTGAAAGGAACATTTCAGTCTGCAACAAAAAGATTATTTTTCAGTCCACTTAGATTATTTGAAATTGTTTTGGTTTACAGCTGAGCTATAATATCCACATTCTTTGAGCTTTCAGATATTTTTGGGTGATATTTTTAAAAACACTACTTTTTGCCTTTTGGATTTGCTTAAAAAAATGTTGCTAAGTGATAGAATATCTTCATTTCTGGTTAAATACTGCATTATATAAATGCAAATGTATGGACAAAAGTAACCTGGAAAATAGATATCACTGGTAACTAGTACTTGAACATTAAAAAAAGAAAATCTTTATAATAAATTCAAATTTTGAATTATTTTATTCAAGGTATACTACTGCAGATAGAATTATTGCTTTTGTTTTTATCTTGATCCATTAATAGCATAGCCTAGCCTAACATACCCACCCACAAAGCCTTCTGCAGTAGGAAGCCTCTTATTGTTTCTTTTATCCTTTTCACTCCTACAGAGTTCACATCGTGCAAAAACTCATTGAGGCAATTCTAAGTTCACTGGGAATACCAAAAAGTTGTTGTTTTATTAAGTACAATTAAAAGGTTTAAATGTTCACCTGAATAACAATATATTTGTGTGCACGCAAAAGCTATCTTTGACTATGCCATCTATTTTGCTGCTTTTAAAATGTGGGTAAGGTTACTGATCCTTGACATAAAAAGAAATTTCACTAGGTAATAGCTTTGGAGCATCAACACTGGGTCCTTCCTCTCAAGCTCTTCTTGTTTTTTAAACCTCAGGTTGACTGACTGTCAGCTAGCTCAGGCACACATTTGTATAGGCTGTGACAGACACCCTCCAAATATTTGTTCCAAGCTATAGAAAAAGAATTCTTCGTTTTATCAGAAGAGAGGGAGACACAGGATTCTTTAGCTGCTAAGCTTTTACTCCCTAGGAGGACAAAACACAAAGTGTGAGTCTCCCCCTGTACCCAAATGCAAATAATTAAAGGAGGACATAAATTCCTTTCTTCCAATTTTTCTGCAAACTGACATGTAGAAATAAATTTTGTTTGTAAATATCTGTCACTTCCCTTCATTGTATTTTCTCTTTTTTTAAAAAAAATCTATTTAGAATCTGCATCTGTTTCACCCAAGGCTTTAGAACTTTTACACACAAAGCATCTAAGCCAATGCATCTTTGTCAACACACAAAAATTCCCCAGGGTACATGAGCCAATGACTCACACCGCTATGCTTCCTCAACAAGTACCAATTCCTGTAGTGCCTTTCCCTATTCTGTAGCTCCCAAAAGGAGCTGGGTCTTGCATTGTGCTCTGCTCCAACAGCTAAAAATTATAGGGAAAAAATAGTTCAAAGCATAAAAATGTATTTTAAAGTTCATGCCAGAAAACTCCATGAGAGTTTTTATACCCCATATTATTCTTCTACCTCTGGGAATCTAGACTCAGCACCACAGTTGACCAGAGAGACACAGAAGTTAAAAACAAGTGCCATAAGTTTAAATTGAAAACCTGTCATTTTACATGACACCTGACCATCAGGAGGTCATCAAAGAACCCAGCAGAATATTGGATCCACGCTCCAGCCAGGCTATATATCTAATACATTATTTATATTAAACCCTTTTAGAAAGCAGGAAGCTCTTGCCTTAAGAAGAAAATACAAAGAATTAGCATGAGAGGGAAGGGAAAAACTTTTAAGCTGTCCTCAAGAATCTCAGCTTTCATGGAGAAGAAAAACTAGTTTGGACTTGGGAAAACCTTCTCTAAGGAAACTGAACTGTTGTTTGTGATGCAGAAGTGCTCTCCAGTCCCCAAAGACCTTGAAATATTCATCTTCACAATAGGTTGCCCTGTGCATCTTTGAAAAACGTTAACTGTTTATTCAAGGCATGAAAGGAAGGTGAAGATGAGCACTAGGCTTGAGAAAGGTTAGGAGAAAATGACACAGACATTTAGGCAAGCAGGGAGAGATGATGTTATCAACAGGAAGTGAAGCTGGAAAGGAAGTAACAAAATAAGCAAATTTTTTTCAGTTCAGAAGTTTGGGAAACATTATCTAGGAGTAGCTGAGCTCTGTCTCTGCATATACACGTGTACTCCAACATACATGTGGAAGATTCTGTGTGCGGCCTGATGATGCCAAGAACACTCCAGGAAATGCAAATCACTGGGGAAATTTCCCGCCAAGCTGATGACCAACCCATATAGTAAAAATTACTAAAATTTGTACCACATTTTAGATAAACATGCAAAACGAAGACAGCCTAATGCTGACCTTCCACAGAGCAATGAAGTAAAGCTTGTTACAAACTCTGGACACAGAGTAGGAAGGAACAGCCACCCTACAGAAGGGTCAAGGCTACCTACCCATCCCAGGCAGCCAGAGGCTCCTGCCTTGCTTGGCCAAACTAGGGTAACCCCTTTCAGAGCGATTTGTCCTTTGCCTCAAAGGCAAAGATAAAAAATTTAAGCGGGAGCTAGAATTTTATGCAGTATGTGATGTGAACTCTCGTAGTTTCAGAGTGGGAGATTCCCACTGAGGTTTTGAACAGCAAAAGGGTGTTTTGAATTCGAGCCACTGCAGTGATTCAAACCACTCGAGCAGAGGGTTGCAAGCCTGTTCTTCGTTTACGGCAACCAACCCACTGTGAAACATTTCTTATATCTGGTATTATAATTGCTAGCATTTCTTCTGGTGAAAACATGTATTTTCTAGCATTTGTACCTTTACAATATTTCATGCTTGCAAAAAATTACTGATGGTGGTTTTTTGCTCATCTGGTAACACTGATCAAAGCTCTTTCCCTCTGTGACCCTCAGAGACTTTTAGTCCCTACAGCCAGCTCTGTTTTCTACCTTGCTTTTTCCTTTAATCATACCTGGAGTCACTCAAAATGGTGCAGTGTTTACAATAATGTGCTGAAGCTTTTCAAGTCCATCTGATGAAACATTATTAATAATTCATAATAATATAATAAATCATTTAAGTTTGTGCAGAAAGATTTATCACACTGTCTTGCCTGAATCTCTTCTCTTTTGAGGTCGTATTTGTCATACAGAAATGCTGCTGGCAGAACTCAATTGGAAAACATGTTTCTGCCAGTCAGACCTTAGGAGGTGTGAGTGCTCCCTGATGACAGGATCATTTTTGTAGGGTAAACTCTGCACAACTGCAAAACTTCTGAGGAACATCTCCTGAACTTGAAAACCCTAACAAAGATCGAAAGCTCAGTCACAACTCACAAGGAAATAAAATGGTCTTCTAACTATAGATGGGGGCACATACAGAGGATGTAAGCTGAGCATCAGTAGGATGCTCATCCATGCAAAATTTACATCCATGCAAAACATTGCAGTTAAGAATTTGTGGCTTCCTATCAAGAACACAGGATTGGTCTCATTCGTTTCAATGTTAGGTGGAGCTGTGGTTTATTGATGAAGAACTTTCCAACCATTATGAGAACTAATAATGAATCTAGACCACTTCTTCAAAGCAGTATATTCATTGTACAACACCCTTTTTTGTGAGACACAAAGACAGGTCTACAGAAGTCCCGAGCAACTACAGGTCTTAACGCCTTCACATGGGGTTGTGTCTCCTCACTTCTATACAGCATGACCCTCAAGGATTTTATTTTAGATTTTGTGTTAAACATAGGCCATAGAAAATGGGGTTCATGGTCAAGCAATGCTTTTTTCTTTCCACCCTTTTAATATTTTTAATCAGTCCCCAGTACTGCCATAACGGTGACTGCTTTGACCTTGACCCATGCTTTAATCTTGTAAGCACAATATAGATTCCCATTAAGTCACCAGCAGCTGCTTAACTGGCAGCAGCATTTGAGCCAATTACTGCACTGTGAAAGGAGACAGACAGCTCCCATGGCTGTTCAACTAAAATAGAAAAACCGAAAGCCTCTCACCAGGCCTCCTCGGCTGAATGAGATTCGGCAAAATAAGACCTTATTTCAAATCATTGTTTTCTTTAAAATGTTAGAACAGAGCTCAGTTATTATTACTATTCTGCAAGACCATGGTTTCTTCAAGTGAATGCCTGTTACTTCATCTCCACTTTCTTAAGCTCATATTCTTCAGTCTCAGCTTGTCTCTGAGTCTTATCTTTCCTATTGTGGGAAAAATCAATTGCTGTCTGCATTTTTCCCAGACACAGCAGCTATTTCCCCCTCCATACACTCATAGTACACTGGGTACTCCTGCCTTCCTTACAGAAGTGACAGCAAAGTATATAGTGAAGCCCACTGGAATCTCCAGACTCGGTATTTGAAGGTTGAAGGTCTTTCTCAGGGATGGTCTGAACTAAAGTCTGAAGAAATTTTTATTCACTTTGTTCTCATACGAGGTAACCTTGCCTGACTCTTTGATGCCACGTCTTTCCACTGTGAGCTTCCTTTCATTTAGCAGCATGCTCACAGGAACTTAACCAGCTCCATAAAGAGTTGAGCACTGGAAGACAGCTCTGGCAGGTGAGAGGAATGAAGGACTGAAAACTTCAACAAATCTCCAGAAGCTGCAATAACACTGAATGCTCAGCACATTGTCATCCTGTCTGTCATTCCTAGGTCAGTAATAGAAATCAATTTCTGTATGAAACCATCAGAACCTGGAGAGCTAGAATATTGCTGCAAGTGTCGGATGTCCTTTTTTTCGAAAGCCCTCTCATACCAATTTTTAACAATCGGGAGTTCTCAGTTCTGCACATAAAGTATGACTTTTTTTTTTTTTGTGCACAATATGAGAATTCAATTACTGTGGGACCTATTCAAAGAAAAGAACTTGAAAGCTTCAGCACAAATTCAAGTGGTGTTCAAGATGGATAATGCACTTCAGTCACTAACATCTGCATATCCAAAATACTGTACTATCCAACAGAGCAATCAAGTCCTTCTGCATGAACTCAGCAGGGTTGCTCTCCAGTCTGCTGGCTAAAAGGTCAGATGTTAAACTGATTTCACAACATTACAGAAAAGCTTAGAAACTGGCAGAAGAAAATAAGCCTTATGCAGACTACAGAAGGGGTTAGAATAGTACATAATTTTAAAAGAATTAGTGGCAACAGCATTAGGGTAATAAAATACAGTAAACACTTTTCCTGGATCTTATGCTATTGATAAGTAAAACTATACTGAGTCCATTATTTCAGTTTATAGAATATACAACAATATGTCTGCATTTTATCTCGTCCCCTAGCTTGAAAATATAACTGGTTAAGTGCTGATCATGATGTATTTTCGCTACATATTTATTTCAATGAACTGAGAAATATGAACTAACTACCATTTTTGGCTGATGCACAATCTTGTTTCCCCCTGCCTCTAATGTAAAAGTTGAAGCACTTAAACACCTTAAGAATGTATATCGAAATCCCAGAAGTACTTTGGCCATTTTGCCCTGCTGCGGTGGTTAACATTGAATTGCTTTTTGATTTTAAGTAAATTAACCCAACCATACATGAAGAATGAAGTCTTAGCAAAATAACCTGGTCCATTTTAAAGAGCTATAAAAACCATGAAACAGATTTAGCTACATCCTTGTGAATACATCACAATAGCAACTGAAAATCATTTGGTTCCGTCCTGTGAACATGCAATACAGAACTAGAGGTGATTTAGCCCCATCCCAAGAGTGGCAAATTGACTCCCAAACAAATCAAAGATCAATTTACTTTCTAAACATCACTTTTCAATAGGCAGCCTGTCTACGTGTCCACAGATGACACAGTATGTTTTATTCCAGCCTTACATCTTGAATATCACCTCTTCATCCTCATTCAAGGTACCCAAGATGATGCATTGTACCCTCCATCAACACTGCAGATCTAAGGCATCCCTCATGGTTCTCAAAAAGCTGCTTAAATACTATCCACACAGACATTAAAGCCTTACCTGGGACTGCTAGATTCACTGCCTGTGTTGTCTGCGTGTACAGAAATGGGAGTTCACTGTCAGGTTCTCAATGCCAAGCACTGCAGAAAGGCTACTGAACAGTAACAGAGTACAGGTGGCTGTAGGAACCAGTTTACCAAGAAATAATCCTTTAGAGCCATCTTGAACTGATTAAATACCACAGAAACCTACTGAGGGTTCTAGATACTCAAAAATACTAGTCACATTTTAGTTATTTTTTAATAACTACGGACACATCTCTGCTCCCCCTGCCCCCAGCAAATCTTGAATTAAATTCAAGGATAAGGGAAAGGCAAAGGGCAGCCAAGAGCAGAAGCATATCCATCACATCACATTGGATACAGTCTTTCTTTTGGTAAGTATGATGTATGATGAAGGAAATGCATATTTCTATAAATATACCCAGCTTCATCAGAGGTACATATTCAGATAAAGGACACCATGTTAATGCTGAAATAGACAATTTAAAAAAAAAATAATCCCCCAGCAACAGTATTTGTTTGAAGCAGAAATGGCAACAGGATTGATAAAATCAACAGACTGTTATAACAAAGGTCCTTAATTTCTGATAGCAACATCCTATCTTTGTTAAGGTTCAAAAAGAATTAATGGATGTTTTCGATATCCTAGACCTTTAAGTGTGATTGTTCTTTAAGTGTTTTGTTTTTCAGCAAGTCACAAGTACCGTGAATACAGTTCTGCTGTGATTGCTTCCCAAATATACAGGGGAACAGAAAGTAAATGAATTCTAAGGAAAACTCAACCATTACTATAATATGCTTTTCCCTGTATTTTGTTTAGTTACATATATTTCTTCCGTAATCAGTGAAAACAGAGAGGTTAAGCAGAACTACATTTGGTTTGCAGTATTGCATCTTTTTGTGTTTGGGAGGATCGCAAACTGTTTAGAAGAAAAAACCAAAAACCTACTGGTCTGCTATTAGAATAGTATTTACTTAGAAGTATTCAGTGGTATTATGTTCTCAGATGTCATTTATGTAAACAAGTGTTTGCTGGACAACAGAGTAATCTCATCGATCGAATTCAGTTTTGGGCTTTTGAGGTATTCCTCATCAGAACTGCTCTGCAGATGGTTGTGATTAAGGACCCCCCATTCAGCTCCCCCCAAGGGTAAGGCACATACAGAATGACCCGCTTTCCTCCTCAAGGACCAGCTGAGCCACAGAGCAAAGACTGAAAACACCCTTCATGGCAGCTTCTGTCAGCCACCCTAACTGCGGCAAACATAGTCATCAATTGCAAGGTCTTCAATCTTTTCTGCATGTCAAGATGCAGTTACATCATAAACTTTTTCACTGTTGCTGCTATTAACTTTATTTTAGCTTAGCTGCTCTGCTTTCCACTAGAGATAATGCTACAAAAAATGACATTAAGATATAAAAATATGTGAATCTGCTAGAGTTGAATCATACAGTCACCAAAAAGTATTTGTCCAGCTTATTGTTCCATTGAATACCTTTAGACAGTATGAATAAATATATTTCCCAGCTTAACCCAATGTAATGCATTGAATAACTCAATCATTGAAAGCTGTTCAAGTAATGATTACTACTATTTCTTATTCTAATTTTTCAAAGTGGGGGTTAGCAGATACTGTAACAGGCAACACCAGTTATTATTTATGGGACTGTAAACTCAAATAGATTGCACTGAAAGTTTCTTCTTATTATATATTGCTACTGATATTTGCTCACTTCAAAATCCATCAGCAGAATTCCACTGGTGTGAATGGAAACACTAGTGGTCCCACTCACCTAACACACTGTATGCTTAGACACAGTAGCAAACTTGGTTATTTTGGTGCTGTAATGCTTGTTTATAATAAAAACAGTGGAAGGCACCTAGTATAAAAAGGCTTTTATTTATTTGCAAACTTCAAGGAGCAGTGAAATGTAATAGTGACCTCAGCTGCATTGACACTCACCAATAGCAAAATTCCTAAAAATGAGATTTCAAAACCTAGAGTGGTTTTGTTTTGCATGTGTCTGCTTCAAGATGAAAAGAGTTGTGGCCTTTGCAGCTTTCAAGCTTTATTTACCTACAACATTAAGAATAAAATTTGCTAATTGCATACAAAAAAAAGGCAGTGAATTAAGCTTTGTTGCTTAGTTTTTGATCTAAAGCATTCCATATTGTCAAAAGGAAGAGGTCCTAGCAGAAAAAATTATAAGTAATGCATAAAAACTTCGGAAAAGTAAGAGCAGATTTAATCTCATTAATCTCAGATATAATAATTCTCTGATACACATATAAGAAACAATGCCATCATAATGCAAATTTTCTTGCTTCCCACCTCAGACATGGCAGCAGACCTTCAAAAGGTTTGGCTAGGTTTCTGCCTTGATTCTTAACATAAAACTCTCTACCAATATTTAGTCTAATCAAGGCCAGCAGATTAATACTTCCCATCTTCTTTTCTAGTAGTAGTTCTAGCACTTCTCTTTTCAGCTTAGAGTTATTGAAAGAATACCCCTGATTTAGTAAATTAAGGCACAGTTATGTCAATATTAGATTTTTCAGTTTGCTAGCTTGGCAAATGAAGTCACAACTTCTGGTCAACTGGAAATGCTTTTTCCTCCTTGGTACTTCCAAATATTTTGAGCTAAATGAATGAATTTACATTGCTTTCCTTTGTAATTTGTATGAGGTCAACTATTCCAGTAATGAAAAAAAAAACCCACTTCATATTTTAACATGAAATTTTTCGCTTTCCTGGATTTTTTTATTATTATTTGTCCTCCCTCTTTCCTTTTTGACAGCTTGAGTGTGTGTGTGACAAAGACGGCCACTAAACTCAGCATAACTTGTAGATAGTTTCCTATATTCTAAAAGCTATAAATAATTTAGCAGGGAAAAAAAAAAGCTTTATGAAGCTCTTTCATAGCCTTTTAATTACAACTGCGCAAAACAGAGGAGAGGTGAGAAAATTGAAACATGATTATTTTATAAACAAAACAACAACTGTGCTCAATTTCTAATGAAGAGATTTCACTAGTTTTCCAACTCGTTTGGGGCCTCTTGTCTTTGAAAGGGATGTCACCCTAAACATAGTAAATATTTCTTTCCAGGAATATGACGTTCATGCTAGCAGACACAATTTTCACAGTAACAGTAGGTTATGTATAGTATTTACTAATCCCTTGGCAGCCTAAAGACTACCAGTGGACTGTTTGCAGTTCACCGTAAGTTAAAAGCAGCCCTCGGAGCTTCTATCAATAAAGGTATAGATTCTGAATGGAGCCACTTTTGGACAGTGAGAGTAGACCATATATTACCATATATGGGATATGAAATTTGAGGTGTCATGATGCTCTTACTGACCTTTTGTAAAGATACTAGATTAAGTATTTATTGGGAGTATTTTTACTCTCATGTTTGAAAATTGTCACTGTCCTTTCAACAGTACACTGGACAGTAAGAGGACTTTTGGACAGCATGGCATGCTATGGTCAAGGGAAGTGTCCCATTAAGCAAATATATTAATTATAAATTGCCTCTAAGAGGCATACACTTGCACAGCAGATGATGTTCTTCCCAGAAAAGGGAAGCCAGAAGAAAAGGCAGTTCCTTCCAAAACTCCTACTGGACAGGCTTATCAAATTCAGGTGTTCTCTCTTCCTGAGACTATTTCTATCCAGTAATTTTGTTTGAATTGAATAAACTACTTCTATCTTGGCCACTGTCAATTAAGATTATAAGCACTCATACTGAATACATGTATGGTACCATAGTTTTAAGACAGAGTTTATTGCCACAGAAGACTCAGACTAATTGTTGATATTACGCAGCATTATTGACACAATGTTGTGATGCTTTTTTTTGACTCAATAACAGATGGCTCTGTATATTCACTTGGAGGAATACATCCTGTCTATCTAAATTCCCAGTGTGCATCCCTACTTTTCAGTTGTGACAAAGAGCTAGGGCGTCTTTTTCAAAGCTGCCAAACTAGCTTGGAAACGAAGGAGTTCAAAAGACAGTCAGTTATACGAGCTCTCAGAGTGACCTGTGGACCTATTCAAACTCAATTTACATGAGGGTGCTGGCATCCCTGGGCCCAGATGGCTGCTGAGTGTAGGTGTTTGGGTCTGCAAATTAGGCCCTGGATATAATTCAATACCTTGCAATTCACAAATGATAGATGAGCTTGGGTTTCTTGCTGAAAAGCTGATAGAGTGACATTCATAAAAATAAACAAGCATTTGTTACTTAGAGAACATGTCCTGGAATATATTTCTGAGTGTCATCAGAGAGACGAGGAGGCTGATAATGAGGACGATTTGTTTGCCATTAATCATTGTAAACACCATGAGAGAAAAGTTTAAAAATAAATAAAAAAGCTGATGATCTGAGACTGTTTTCTGTATTTTGCCCTCTGCTTTAGCAAGTTGTTTTATTTTTAAGAATTCACGTAGTTGTGTGTGATAACAGAAAGTGTGTATAAAATCTTGATCACTTATAAATGGAGACCATCTTGGTGCTTTGAGACTTTTCAATCGGGAAACAGAAAAAGATGTATTTCATAGGAATACGGTCTGGCAACGAACTTGACTTTTTCCCAATTCATGCTTTTAGAATAAAAGCAGAACTGGACAGAGGAGTATGGACTTACGCTTGCAGACACACAGAGCAGACCTAGATGAAAATATTCTCTTGTTCCTGACACAACAGTAGCAAAATTAGGTTTTTTAGAGGAGTTGAAATTTCAGTTCCTTGCTTTGAAGAGATATTGGGAAGCCCCTTGGGCCCCAGGGTGCTGCTTCAGGCTGTGGGCCAGCAGGTGGACAAGAAGGAGGAAACAGTCGACTTGCACATCAGTTCTTGCAAGCAATATAAAAATAGACTCTGCCACAACCAAGGAGCAATGCTATATGCATTCTGTGGAGCTCTTAAGCACGTGTACATCGATACGGTCAGAGTCCACACACAGGTCATAGTCTTGATCATATTATTCTTCAAAGATTGTTTTGCTTCTGTAAATTTGTCTACTGTAGACAAGATAAACCTTGGAGCTCTCACTTTTTAATTTCATTACTGTGGACAGTACATCAGAATCATGTTTCCACGAGCACTGCTGTCATGAAATATATGAGCTATTACAAGAATACTGTCTATTTTTGTACAATATTTTAACCACAAATTGGTGGTTCGAACTACCTAATTAAGGGATGTGAGTACAAACAGTAACTGCAAGTACCTGCTGTACCAGAGCAGCTCATCTTCAATTAAAATACCATCAAATATGGGACCCAATACTCAAACAGAAGAAAAATGTGTTCCTCCTAAATGTAATCTAATGCTATATAATTGTTTTAGGGAAGTACAAGATATAAATTCAGTCATCTTCAGCTAGGAAGATGGCTGAGGGGATAGCAGAGTAATGTTCAAAATACAATGCAAGTTCCAAATGAAATCCGCCAAGTATTCTTCTTTAAAGGAAGAAGTCCCTGCTGGTTTTCTGGTGATGCTGATGAGCGCTAATACAAGAAAATTAATTGTGAATTATTCAAAAGAACTGAAAGTTGTAAAGAATATTGCATACATGATTAAATAGAACCCAGAAAGCTATGGTTGCAAACACATGGAAAAACTGAACTGCTGGTTCAACCTACATGTGAGAATACCCAGTGCAGTGGCTGATCTCTAGCGAAAATGTTGCAAATCATATACAAATTAGTATGAATATTTATCAAATGTTTTAATTAAAATTATCAAGCTGTTAAGATTATGTTCCAAAAAAAAAATCAAAAGAGACAACAACCATGAAGCAGACACAGTGTAGCAGAACAAAAACTCAGCTGGAACCCCCACCAGCAGCCAAGGAAAAAATACATTGTGTGAGCATCCCACAGCCTTAATTCAATAGTACTCAGAAAGCCTGCACATCCCAAAGGGTGCATGTAGCTTGAAAATGGAATTCATTAATGCTCAAGCTCAAAAATCAATACAGGAAACCCACTGAACCAAAAAGCATATGCCATGAGTCAAATTATCATCGTTATAGAGTAACTGTTTTCATATTTTTGCTTTTTTTTTTGTCTTAACCCAAATAAGACATCTTAGGGCCAACCGCTTTTGTTCTTGGGGAGCTCAACATTAAATTAGATATAATAAGACATAAAGCAGATCAAAAACATGATGCTACAATGTGCTAAACTCTTTCTGCTGGTCAGCTGGAAGAGAGAAGAGCCAGTTTCTTGTACAGTGCGACCCTCCCTGCTCTAGCTGACAATCTGGCATCACACCTCCCTTCCATGGAAGGACACTACCAAACCACGTTGGCTTGCAGTATGAAGGCAACCTCACGAAGTTATCAAAGTCAAAAGGAAAACTGGACATGGGTTACAATTTCTGCAGTGCAGAAAAATCCCATAAAATAAATGACTGAACAGAAGCCATTTAGGGTGAAGGAATTATTCTCTTGCACGTTCCCATGTATTTTGGCAGTGGAAAACCTCCAGAACCGGGGCTATGTGTTCAGAGCCGATCCTTTCACTTAAGAAACTATATTTATCCTCCAATTTAGATGAAAACTGAATCTAAATACAGTATTTTCTCATAAGATTATGACAGCTCTCTCTTGTCAAGCATGCCACAAACATGATTACTACAGAGAACATATTAGACTGTTAAAGAGACCTTAATTCAGAGATTTCATATGTAAAGTTTTCACTGTAGATAGATATGAATTATAATGCATAATTTGAAAAACATTTAAAATTATAAAACATATGAGTAATACAAATAGAAACCCTATATTGGGATAAATAACAAATTAATAAATAGTATAATGTAGTCGGTAAAACAGTATTATTCCATTCTGCTAACCCTGGCCAGAAGAAACACTCACTTGATGGTGAATACAGGTTACACAGCACCAACTCACTGGTTTTAATGGAAGTTGCAAATTCTCAACACTTCCAACACAACCTCAGCTCTGTGTTATAAACTCAGTACCAGGAGGAATGCTTAAATGGTCTCTTCTATTACTGTAAACAGAAGGAGTTCCTTATGAGTTCAGGTTGATGGGCAGTCTGTTTGCAAACGTCTCCTGCCTAAATTATAGATGCAGAAGCCACAATTAATCAGCTTCCATAGTTCTCATTAAAAAGTAACTGCACTGCAAGGTAAAAATAAATTTGCAGATAGCTACCTACTGCACTTGCTTTACATTTTATTTCAGAGGCAAAAAAAAATGGCGCCATTATTAAAGAGATTCTCTGTATGGAAAAGATCCTTAGAATGAGAAATTGCATCAGAAATGAAAATGTAGAAAGTTCCCCATTTGCAGTTTCATTTCATTTCCTCTCCAACTGCTCTGGATAACCTACTATTGTGTTTTGTTTGTTTTCTTTATGTCTCAGAATAAATACCGTTCCAGATTCATAAACAGAATTCACAGATCATTTAAGGCTGAATCTGTAATAAGCCTGACTCTGTAACAAGTCCCAACATCTTTAATTTGCTTCCTTCTTCCTCTGGGGTCTGTAAAGCTTTTCATTTTGCAACTATTGTCCTTTAGATTGTATTCCAGCCTAAGCATTTTATATGCCATTTGATTATCTTGCTGCTTTTGCCATGACCGCAAATACTGAAATCCTGCCTCATAAACCCCAAGGCTTTCAAGAGACTGGACGGCTAATATCTGACAACAAAGTTCACTTTCCTCCATGGCAGCTAATATGTTCTAGCTCTAAACCCTACGGGGCTACAGCTATAGACTACCAATTTATAACATGCATCCTATGTGAATTTTCAACAACAGGAGAGTGAGAGTCAGCTCTCTCTTTCCTCTTAAAAAAAAAATAAAAAAAAAATTAAATCTCAAAATCTGGACAGACGTATGTAATACAAGAGCAAAGTGAGCATTAATGACTCCAAAGCATATTTTTCCTTGTTGTTGCCAGGAAATAAATGTATCAGTTTTAAGCAAATCATTTTGATAATAACCTATTATTAACACTGCTTGCAACACCTCTTAGTTGACTGGAGAGCGGTCTTTGTCTGTTGTTTCTTTACTCATTGTGTTACCTCAAAAAGTATCTGTATAGGCCTTTAGAGCACTCAAAAACTGGTACTATTGAACATACAGCGTACCAGAAAACTTTTTGCCACTATCAAGTTTATTAACGAAATCACTTCTGATTCGTTATTAGTTTGCTGGACTTGAACAAACAATACCTTGCATCTTGCTCTTTTAAAGTGTTTTAAAACCAAGCCAGCACCATTGTTTAATTTGCACATAAACTCCAGAGGAAGTCGCCTGTGCCAGATTGCCCAAAGGCCAGCAATAGCGACAGAAGTGGCATCCAGGCTCCGGAGCTTTGGGACAGCAGTTTAGCTGGTAGGACATACCTACAGAGTTACGGTCACACACACCTTTGCAGCAAAATTTGCATTTGGCAGAGAAGTCCCATGACGGTTCAGGTAACAACTCATATATTTTAAATGTAGAGGGGTACCCATATACCTCGTGGGGTTAGTACCTCTTCTACAGTGGAGCAAAGCTGGAATAGAGTGTTAATAACTTCAGTGCAGCAGGGTTTGGCATCATAAGTCCAGGACAAAACAACATCTCGCTAAGAGCTAACACCATTGTCATTTAGTAAAATACAAACCATGTATTAGAACATTTGCTTCATTATCATTGATTTTATTTCCTTTCATTCCTAACTTAATTTTGATGACTGCTTCATAATAGCTAGATAAGGAAAGAAACATCTCTGTTTATCAGGCAAACCCTTACGTGGCTTTTTGCACTGTCGTTATGAAATTAAAGCCAGGGAGTGAATGCTATGGGCAAACTGGTAAAATGTGTTTATTTCCCGTGGGAAAATATGTCAGCAGAAAAGTGAACAACTATATGCACACATATTAGAAAACATTAATACGGCTTGCAATTCTAGAGTTGTTTAAAAACTGCCTTTGGTGTTCACGGACTACTTGCATCTGAACATATATCTATATGGATATACACATATTTTTCTCTTTCCTAATGGTAACAATAAAACTATATGTATGAAGGAAATGTATTTTTATAAATAGATTACAAGGCTGTCCGCTGCATTTCTGTATAATTTAAAAGGAAATTGCTGTGCAAAGAAAAGATGATGTAATCATTTCCTGAATTTGAAAATCCTACACAGGTCATGACAAGGGAGCTTTCTCTAGCAAAGTTGTCATCCATCGGCCCCGACACTGCAGGAGGAGGAACAAGGTGACTGAGACTGTAGTTTAATCAGGTCCTAAATCTATTCACTCAACAAATACAGGAAACAAGCTGGCAATAACTCATATGTTATCAATGCTCGCTCTTCATCTTTCAGTAAGCGAAAGGACCAGCCAAAGAGAAACGCCCTCAAAGCCCCCCAAAAGGCAGCGTACAAGGCTGGCAGTGGAGAAGGCAATCCTACTCTCACCTCGTGCAGGAGAGCAGCCCTTTCTGCCTTAACACAGTGGCCTCCTTCTCCAAAGAGGGGTGTGAAGGAACCCCTGGGTGCAGAGGGCACTACAAACACATCCCCTGCTCTCCTGGATGGACTCCACCACTGCCAGTCCCTGGGGGATGCGGAAAATAGACACAAGAAAATTAAAAGGGCTTGAGATTTTAACAGAACTCCTATATTGTGAGGGCAACATGGTGGTGAGGAGGGTGATTTTATAACCCTTGACCACTGCTAACAATGACCTGAGATGTGCTGCTTCACGCTAACAGCCTCAACAAAGTCAAAGCAGTACTTGTTTTAACGCTAATTGAACAGCAAATGTAAGATAAAACAGCAGAGCAATGAACTCAACATAAGCAACTGGAAGGGAGAAAGAATATCTGCTGTTTGGCAGACATGATCTGCTGAGCAAGCCTGGGAGTTGTGAGGGACAATACAGCAAGCATTGAAATGCCAAAGCAGGCACCACCTTTCCTGGGTTTTGAGCTTCACAGTTACTCTAGACTTCAGCTGAAGACGAGAGAATTACATACGGCCTCATAACACAGCAAGGTAAATCATCATGCAGGAGCCAAGCAGTGAGTTAATAAAAGTCAGGTTGACCATAAATCTATGGAGAATGAATTTTCATAGCAATCTTTCCATTCCTGATGGCTGCACACTTGGTCACAATTGCACCTACAGATCTGTTCCCAGGCGTCCCACGCTCTGGCCTTGCATCGCTGCAGGCACACACAGAGACGCATATAAGTGGCATCCCTGCTACAGCTAACCTTACCAAAATTCCCAGAACTAACTGCACAGTTAGCTTTTTTGAAACCGACCCTTGATCTGGCCTATCAAACAGATATTGGCAGCTGTTGTTTGGAAGGATTTCCTGTGGTAACTTCCAGGCAAGCAAGAGACACATTAATTAGACATTCTCATGACATAGAATGGAAACACAAGTTGTCAGAACTTTGCTCAAGACAGAAAAAAAAAAAACAGAGTACAAAAACACACAGATTTTTTTTTTTTGTTAGGACCACTCATAACATTAGTCCCAATGCTACAAAAGATATTTGGCGCAGCAGCGATGTATGTCTACATGACAAATTCCCTATTACTAATACTGCGTGTCTTGCAACTAATAAAAAGAAAACCAACAAACTTCTAAAACACCTCAACACTTCCTGAATTAGCAATGCTCTAAAATGTGTTTGCAACTAGGTGCACATCCATGAGTTATTTTTAAGGCAGTATTTATGGGAAAATGAAAATAATCCCAGTTGCTGTCAGCATCAGTTTCTTCCGAACTGTTGACTCAGATGTTTAGTGTGCTGAAGACATTTGCAGGCAGTGTAGTTCAAAGACACGAGGACTGCTCTGCTTTCCTTGCAGGCAGGCAGAACCTTCCCACTGATTTTAATGGGACTTGAATTTAGTCCACAGAGAGACACAAAGTGAGGCTCTTTTAGCACTATTAGTGATAGCATCTGCCACTATATTTCCTATGAAAAGAAAGGCTATGCAATACCTTTGAGATATCTGAAACAAGCTGTTAATGTGTAAGCTTTCAATCTCTACTACAATATTGTTTGCAATCTCAAAGTCAAACCCAGAAGCAAATGCAAGCTGGAATTTAATGCCATGGTACATATTGAAGACATTTAACACTAGATGTCAAAATAAGCATGTATCTGTTAAAACTCCTATTACAAATACATCCACTGAAATTCAGATGCTGCAATATAGAAGTGTGTCTAGAATGTATTTAATGTCAGGAAGGATAAGCTAAAATGTGAGAATGCTGTTTCTGTTCCCAGACTCAAGCTATGTTTATCAGATCACCAGACTGGGGATAGAAGTGATGTAGTATTAAATGAAAACAAAAAAATACCATTGATATAGCACTGATAGTCTAGTCATAACCCACAAAGGCAAAAACAGGGCTCAAACTAAGCACCTACCATTTATTTATCAGAGCTTTACCCCACTAATTATTAACAGAATTTGTTCTAACCCACAGGCATGACATGTGTCTCTGACTATCACATTTTCCCCACTATCTGCTTATACAGCCTATCAAAATACAAGTCTCAAGTCTGACTTTTCACAAATTCAATTTGTTTTAGGATTAAAGCAGGAAATTATTCTGTCTTTGGATAAAAGGGTTTATTTGACACTTGTCTTTGCTCACCATAACGCTTGACAACATTTAGGCAGTAATGACTTGCATTTATACAGTCTGCTCAAGTCCTATTAAGCTGTGGTTGAGTCAATTTTAGCTCCAGTTGTGGAATACACAATAATAACGTTTAACTGTACAACACATCAGTACATGCTATCTAAATTTCAAAATGCACAACACATCATTGTCTGTAACAGGTATGAGTGTGCATGACGAGAACTTCATGGATGTGAATTTTGTCCCATTGCTCTACGTTTTGGTGGTCTCGGCTTCCCTGAGATTGTAGAGCCACAGCTCAACTGTAACAGAATGTAGGCAATCATGGAAGCAGAAAGATACCTCTTGTTCAGACAGGTACCATCTCATATCTGTCTAGTTGTACCAGAGAAGGTAAAATAAAATGCTTCCCTAGCTTCCAGAATTAGGATAAAGACACAGTGGGGTTTTTCCCCATTAAATAGTGACTATTACATGAGGATACAGGGAAAGGCTAAGAAACTCCTGTAGCTATGGGTGATTCACCACAGGTAGAAGCTGCGGCTTGCTGCAGCTTGCTGAGTTGCCTCTGCCTTCCCCTGTAGCTTCTTACCTGTCCTCTCTGCTGCCAGCAATGTTCAGAATTATCTGCAATTTATGTTATCCAAAAGGGAAGTACAGTAAATAAGCTTTGCCAAGCGAAGAGGAGGATGTCAAGCTGCCTCATAAGGGATCATTATCTCAAGAAGATGAGAGCATGCAGCTTACCATTACATTATTGACCAATTTTTATTTGCAAGCAAGTGCACTCTGGGCACTCTCCTCTGGCGGTGCCATTGCTGTAACCAACCCCTTCGTCATTTCCCACACACTCTAATCGTATATTCCTGTCTCTGAGTTTTGCTTTGAATTGATGCAAACATTTATATCACCTTTCATTTTAACTTGATCTCGTCTGTGGCAAATGCAATTCTCTTTTTGTTGCACGTGCATGGACTGCATGTGCTCTTACTCTCCCAAAGGATTTTTATAACGTAACTAGGGCTGCAAGACACATAGCCAGAGACAAAGGCCAACAAAGAGATCTTGAATGTGTAAGATTGTCTCCAGTTGGCTTTCAGTAAGAACCAAATGCCACTGCACTGATGTTAACCCTCTCACCTTTAAAACGAAGCTGCTTTAGGCTTCACCACCAGGAGCTGCTGCTACCTGCAAAGGGTAGTATTTCTGAGATAAGGATCTTCATATTGTCTGGTAGAAAGGTCTCCAAAGAAGGTAGCAGAGAGACAATCTTTTGCCAGCCACGATCTCAGCAGACAGTGAAAACTGTTATCAGAAATGAGCTTTGGATAGTTCTACACTTCAAACTATGCACAGAAATGTAGAACTATGATGAGAAACTGAAAATGTAATTAATCTTAGGAAAAAATAAAAATTAGTGCAGCAAGGCGGTAATCGCCTCATTCATTTCCATAGCTGCTGCCCTAAATAAGTACTTATATTAAGACATTTCTGTGTATTCCTACACCATCTTCTCAACAAATGGTTCTTAGATTTCAAAAGATAGAACTATTTAAATCTGACCTGTGTTTGAGTAGGATATCTTTATTTAAAATTTCTTCTCACTGGATGCATAACTGGATGCCCACTCAGAATTAAAGCTGGCAAGGGATGTCAGGGACAAGAAGGGCTTTTTCAAGTACATCAGCAGCAAAAGGAAGACTAGGGAAAATGTGGGCCCACTGCTGAATGGGGTGGGTGCCTTGGTGATGGACATGACAGAGAAAGCAGAGTTACTGAATGCCTTCTTTGTTTCAGTTTTTACTGGTAAAGGCCGGCCCTCAGGAAACCCAGACCCTGGAGGTAAAAGGCAATGTCTGGAGAAAGGCAGACTTTCTCTTGGTTGAGCAGGATCAGGTTAGAGATCATT
>VWZZ01007817.1:358595-452525 GCA_013399095.1 Psophia crepitans | reverse complement strand
TTCTGGATTCCACCTGTCAAGTCTGCTTGAGTCCCATCGTCCATGTAGTGTATGATGTATGCATTGGGGTGTCTCCGCCTAACGGGCTGGAGGACTCCAGCTACTGTTGTCTGGCATCTTGTGGGTGAGTTGGCCATTCCTTGTGGTAACACTGTCCACTGCCAACGTTGATCAGGCTCCTTCTGGTTTGTGGACGGCAGTGTGAACGCGAATCTNGGTTTGTGGACGGCAGTGTGAACGCGAATCTTTTACGATCTTGTGGCGCTAAGGGCATACTAAAAAAGCAATCCTTAATGTCCGAAACCACAACTGGCCAATCCTGGGGAACACCTGTGGGGGATGGTAGTCCAGGTTGCACAGGGCCCATCAGCTCCATCTGCTGATTTACTGCTCTCAAGTCATGCAGCAGTCTCCACTTCCCCTTTTCTTTCTTTTCTATTATGAAGATCGGCGTGTTCCAAGGGCTAGTTGAGGGCTCTAAGTGCTTTGCTGCTACTTCTCGGCTAATGATGTCTTTATTTTTTCTTGTGTTAGGGGCCACTGGGGAACCCAAACGGACTTATCGGAAATCCATGTTATTGCTAGTGGCTTGATGACGTTCCCAGTGGCCCCCCCTCTAAATTTGACAGTGTAAGGCCAAATTGTGTCAGCATATCTCTCCCAAGCAGCATCGTGTCCACATTGGCAATCAGTACTTTGATGTGGGCCGTGAGAAGACCCTTGTGATCATCTGTAACATGGAGGGTGAGAATGTGGGCGCTGCATTGCATCCCTGCGACCCCCCCGATCCCTGTTACAGGCAATCCTACTGTTGCCAGCCAGCTGGCTGGCCAATTTTTCTCAGGGAATACCGTGACATCCGCACCAGTATCTAGAAGGGCCCTCGTGTATATTCGACTCCCTGTTTCCTCCCTGCTTTTTGACACATGGACCGCTACCATTGATGCCTTATGGCAGTCTAATACCAGGGCCACTTGGCAGCCTCCTCGTTCTGGGGTTGCTGCTGTTCTGTTGGCAGGGTCTGCTGAGCAACTCTCATGGGAGGGGCCCCCTGCCTCGGCACCTCCCAGGTCCGGTTTCCCTGCTTCCTTAACCTGCATTCCCGTGCCTTGTGTCCCGTTTTTCCACAAACCCAGCACGGTCCCGTGAGGCCCGGTTTCGGAGAGAGCCGCCTAGTCGGGCAATTGGTTCTAAAATGCCCCAACTTGCCACATTTATGGCACCTTGGCTCCTCTTTTTGCAGCGCCGCTCGCAGGGCTACCTGCAGGGCCAACGCTTGTGGCACTGCCTCTTTTTCTAAGACGGTCTTTATAAGTTCATCAGCTAGCTGATACAGCAGTTCCTGCACCCTGGCCTCTCCTTTTTTGGCGATCTCTTCTATTTCTCGCCGTGGACTGGTTGGCTGGGGCCTCGGCTCCTGCACTTGCCACCTTCGGGCTAATGCAGCCAATTCCTCATCCACGGTGTTTCTTTCCCCGACCCTGCCCTTCTTCTCCTTCGGTCGGGCACCCCTCTGTTCGGCTTCTCTCGCGCCCTGCCCCTGCATCACCGCCCCGGGCGCCCAACCCTGCGGCTGCACCCACCGCTCACGCCGCTCTCCGTCCCCACCCCTTGCGACTGCGTCCTCCAGGTCCCGCCAGGGGTATGAGGGAGGCGGGTCTGCCGGGATTGGTGTTCCTGCAGCTGGTTTGACTGGCATTGCTACCCACCTATCTTCTGTCTCTCTCCAGGACTCCTCCCCTTCCTCTCTCTCTATTTCCATCTCCCCACCCTCTTTGGTTTGTGTAGTGTTGTTTGGCTGTTCCTTTTCTTCTCGTTGTTGCTCTTTACCCTTCTCATCGTCCCTCAGCCTCCGATCTAAGTCTGCTTCACCACGTAAGCACAACTGCACGGCATCCCAGGTGGTCCGATCTTCCCGCGCCTTTGTTAAAATTTGCACGACTTTACCCCAAGTTTTCAGTTGCGCCCCCGTACCCGTAGCCATAGTTTCCTCAGCTAGGAAATCCCGTATTCCCCCCCAGGCTCGCGGCTGTAAAATCTCTTCCGGACTGTCAATCTTTCGCTCCTTGATTAACAAATTTACTACCTTCACAATGTCTGCCGATTTCACGGAAATCTTAAACTCGTCCCCAAGGAGCGTCAATACCTTTATCAACGCATCCATCTCCCCAACGTACGCTCCACCGACACCACCCAGCCCGTGGGTCACACTCCCCCACCAGCCTCACATTGGGGTCACCAGCTGTTGCTTTCCGTGTTCTTGGAGCTGCAGCGGGGGACTTCAACTACTGGTCCTGGAGTCCGAGGACAAACACCTCACCCATGAGGACTCTCACTTCGGGACCAAATGATCACAACATCAATGTGATGGATGAGCAAATGGCGTTTATTAAACTGCATCACACATTTATATACTCCTTTTACGAGGCGTGGCCACTGTGGGGCTCTGTGCAGGCCATAGGGGTGTGTTTAAGCTAACCGTACAACGCGAGATCTTCCGAACAGGATTCCCTACACCCTACAAGGATTGTTCTGTGACCAGCAAATGCAACAAGGCCTCTCTCCGCTCAGACTTGTCTCCCACATCTAACCCGGTGAACGCTTTCCCCGGCTGCCCGCAGGCCCTCCCCGCATCTCTCGTGCCGTTCCGCAGTGCCCCGGGCTGCTCCCCTGCAGCCGCCGCGGCATCCCTCACTCTATCCCTGCCTGCGTCTCCCGCGGCCGCCAGGCGCTCCACCAGCGCCGGCCTGCCCTTCCCTCAGGGGAGACCCCAGCAAGGGGTTCTTCTGCGCGGGGACGGACTGCCGCAGAGCCCGCAGGACCCGAACGCTTCCGAGACAGACCCTAATCCAATACCGCTGCGTTTGCGACTGCTCTCCGTGCGGGCAGGTCAAGCACCGGGCGAGCCGAGCTAGCACGGAAACAAGAAGCTTTTGGGCGGGTTACCCTCTCAGGCAGCGCAGCCCGCTAGTACGCGTCTGTCTCGGCGAACACTAAGACCCACCTCTCAGACTTGAGGCAGGCTCGCCCGTCTGCCGGGGAACAACAGCGCCAGGCCACGCACGGCAGGACGCCCCCACGGAGCAGCGCACGCGCAAACCCCTCCCAGCACGAGCAGCGGCAGTGGCGGGGAAGGCGGTGCGGCGGCGGTGGGCGGTGCTTTCCTCAGGGACCTTACAACTCGTCGAGGTTGGCGGCGGCGCCATTTTGAATTGGCTGCGGGTCGGAGGCGGTGGGTGTCGAGCTGGTCTCCGCGTCCCCCGAGAAAACCAGCGAGAAAGGAGCGAGGTCTGAATATGGCAGCGAATAGGAACTTGAAGCAAGTGCGGATCGAGAATAGTTCCCCGGCGACGCCGCTGGGCATGGTGGGGGGTGGCGGCGGCGGCGGCAACCTGAAGGGATTGCGGGGCCTAGAGACGGAGAATGAGGCAGCGGCGGCCATGGCGCTGGTGCCGAGCAAAGAAGGTGGAGATGAAGAGCAGGAGGTTGGGTTCACCATCGATATCAAAAGCTTTCTCAAACCCGGCGAGAAGAGCTACACGCAGCGCTGCCGGCTGTTCGTGGGGAACCTGCCTACTGATATCACCGAGGAAGATTTCAAGCGCCTCTTCGAGCGCTACGGGGAGCCTAGCGAGGTCTTCATCAATCGGGACCGTGGCTTTGGCTTCATTCGCCTGGTGAGGATTCGCGCGAGCCTGTCCGGCCGCCCCGTAACCCAGGGTCTGTTTTTGCGAACGGGAGACATCTGTCCTTACCCCGCCTTTCCTTGGCGGCGGGCGTAGAAAAAGACGCAGGCTCTCATTTTTTCTTTCTCTCTCCTTGTTGCTAGCGCTGTTCCCTCCGCTTCCTCTTCCTTCTCCTCCCTCCCCTATTTGCCTCACACACCCGCGCCAGAGGCCTGCCTTGTGATCGCTTTCCCGGCACCTCGCGTTCAGGTTGCCGCCGCACTGCGCGGAGCTCCGCTGGTTTCAGGGCTCTTCCACCGGCTCCCGTGTACGTGCTGCTGCCACGGGTGCTCCTGCAGCCTGTTACTTTTCAGTGGATGGACGGGGTGGTTGTGCGATGTGCTTTGTTCGTGTAACACCTGTGTAAAGACTTCCCTTATTTAACTGGGAGGATTTATCTTACTTTAGGATTAGGAAAAAATCCTTTTTTGTGTCTAAGCAAATTTCAGTTCATTGTGAGTATAGGTTTCGTCAGTGAAAACACATTTTAAAGACTGGACAGGATTGTTTTGAAATACCACTGCTCACGCATCGTGAAAGCAGGACATGTAATCTCAGAATCGCAAAGAAATGGGACCTTGGGTTGTTTAAATCACTTGTGTCCAGATAAATCTTTTTAGCGATAATGCGGTATTTGATCAAATATGCTCAAGTCGAATATACAAAAAAGGA
The DNA here is from genome assembly GCA_013399095.1 of Psophia crepitans. Lineage (NCBI taxonomy): Eukaryota > Metazoa > Chordata > Aves > Gruiformes > Psophiidae > Psophia > Psophia crepitans. The sequence continues at coordinate 448,128 of VWZZ01007817.1, read as the reverse complement.
ATCGTCTGAAAAGCTTATGATGCTGTATTTAAGTGTCAATTTAATGTGCAGGATCAGTTTTCATGACTGCTGTGTCTAGAATGCACTGATTTACATCATTCGAGGAACAGCTTTGGAGTGCTTTGGATGTCTCTAGTTATGTTTTTTCCATATTTTTACTGTTTAGGATTTTTTTCTTTTTGATTGTCGTCTTAAAGATAAGTGCTTGTGGCATTCTGCCATCCATCTTTTACCCTGAGAATCCCCCAACCTGAAACAGCAATTTTCTGGAGGAAGTGCGATATATGTACATTGTATGTTATATAGATTAGATACAGTTTTTATCTGAACTTCCTTTTTCCCTTACGCTCAGGGAATATGTTATTTTTTAACAATTTACCTAGTCAGTTGAACAGTGGAGAAAATGGCAATGATCTAAAGAATAATTTCTTTAAATGTAAGAGATTGCAGATATCAAACTCAGTGAAAACCTCTGAAATGAGGGGAAAAAAGGCAGTTATTGGTGCAGAATGTCTCATAGATGTGGCTGCAGAAAGCCCATCAGTGTGAGAAGAATGAATACGAGAGCAAAGAAGGTAATTTCATCATTTGCTGATGAAATTCAAATTGGACATCCATTGAGAGTTCATCCAGTAGTGATTACGAGGAAGTGTGGTATTTTCACTTATTTAAAAGCAAAACAAAGCCCCAAAGTACCTTAGTTCCTGTACTGTAATCTTTGAAAATACTGTTCCCTTACCGAAGGGATCAGGTTTTCAACTCTACTGAAAGCCTTTACAGAGCAGCAGAAACGTATCAATCATAATGAGGATTTGTTCAGTCCTCTAGCGTGAAACAAAAATTTGTGCACGTGTTGTTTTTGAGAATAAAACATAGGGGNATGCTAATGTGCTCAAGTTAAGGAAAAAAAAACCTTTGCTACTTTTCTGGGAAGGGAGAAACACAAAAGTGATACCTGTTGTCTTTGAAAATAAAATACATAAAATATTTTATATCTTGAAAAAGGAATCTAGGACACTGGCTGAAATAGCAAAGGCAGAACTTGATGGTACTATTTTGAAGAGCAGACCACTTCGAATTCGATTTGCTACACATGGAGCTGCCCTAACGGTCAAGAATCTTTCACCTGTGGTTTCTAATGAGCTGCTGGAACAAGCATTCTCTCAATTTGGGCCAGTGGAAAGAGCTGTTGTTGTAGTAGATGATCGTGGCAGAGCTACAGGAAAAGGTTTCGTAGAGTTTGCAGCAAAACCTCCAGCACGGAAAGCTCTAGAAAGATGCAGCGATGGGGCATTCTTGCTAACAACGTAAGTTCACAGGCTTTTGTTTGAATTTGTGTGAGTATATATTTCTGATGTAAAAGAAAATTGCATTCGTGGGTATTCCCTATATCTTATTTTGGAAAGCCATGAGGTGAGAAATTAAGGTGTTTTACATGAATACCTCAAGTACTAGTGAGTTTGGGGTTTTTTTTTGAGGAAAATCATCTCTTTCTACTTACTGTTTGAAGACTTGCATTTACCATGTGGGAGTCTGATAGCAACATTTTGCTTTTTATTGTCTATATACAATATTAATTTTCCTTCTCTCTATATTAGGGCTTTTTCTAGTGAGACTTTATTTTTGTTGATTGCACTCTTCCTGATCCCGGTAACAGTATGACCAAATAGTACTCCTCTGCTTCTTAGCAAAACAGTGCACTGTATTGCTGACACTTCTGTAAACTCAGGAAAGTGTCCTGTGTTTATTTCTGTGTCAGAAGTTTTATTTATGGCTTGAAAGGCTGGAAGTACTTTTTAAAATGAAGACTTTGATTCTGCAGAAGTTTATGGCACCAATCTCTGGAAAACTTTCTATTTCGGGGGCAAACAAGCTTGCAAATAATAGCACTCCTCTCTTGTATATTTTATTTCTGTACTTCCTGAAGGGAGTTGTTAACTACTCTGCTTTAACACATTCACTAGTGACATTTTCAGATGCTTTCTTAAAGACTGTGTGATATATGGTAGATATTCAGGTGTTTTTTTTATTTTTAATTTTTCTGATTCTCATTTGGGGAAATAAGGCTGTGGTTCCACAGCGTGGAAGCTTGTTGCCATCATATTGGGGAGCTTGTTCCTGTTCTGGCTGTGCTGTTGATGTTTTATCCTCATGAGAACTTTGTGATACTTACATAAACCGTTTGTAATTGCTAAAACAACAGAAAAGTATTCAGCTGCTTCCACTGCATTCATTTTTGGCTGGTTAAGCATGGTGAAGGTGCTTGCTAACGTGAGTGTTATGAACATTAGGTCCAGCAGAGAATAAAGGAGGAGAAAATGTTGCCAGGAGGAGACTGCAGGTGGGGAAAGAGTCTGGAATGCCTCTTTCTCATGAAAATCTCGTAAATCTTGTGTGCCACTGAACTGACCTGGTGGCTGTGCAGTGAGTCCAATCTGAATACGTCTTTACTGTTATCGGAAGGTGCCAGCAATTTATTCTTATCCCCTGGGTTTTCTTGGCATTAGTATTTGAATGGAAGCACAGTGAGCCAAACAAGGGAACTAATCTAGTTCAGTGTTACGTGGATGCTATTCTTGGCATGAGGGATGTGGCAGGGAAAAAGAAGCTGGGATATGAGGGAGGGTATTCTTGTTTTACCAGCTGGATAGATGAGTTGAATTGAAATGACCATCTAGCCATGGCTGAGTGAATAAAAAGCACTTGATCTTTGTCTTGCTTAGGTGGCTAACATATTCCCTAATGCACAGTTGCAAAGATAATTAGCATGAATCCTTTGATGTTTTGCTTCAGAATCTTAAATGTTACATTTTTAACTGAAAACTCTTTCCCTGATCAAAAGAAAATCTGTAAATGAATGGGCTAAATGTATAAAACCTAGGCATTTGAGACATTGATTTAGGGATTTAAAATTGTTGTTTTAAATCAGAACTTGTTAACACCGCAGTTCAGTTGCATTTAAGTAACAGAACTGCCAGCAAATGCCATGCAGATAACATCAGGAGAAACAGTTGCTGAGCTGTGCTCTGTGATTCCAGACTTGATCTTTTTAATCTGCACTTGGCACCCAAAGTTTGCTTTTTCAGATGTAGATGCTGTTAAAATGATTTTTTTTTCCTGTGAAAAGATCTGCAAAGTGAAATAAAGGTGTGGAACACAATAAATGAGAATTGTAATTTTGGAAATAATGTCTCTGACTCTTACTGCTTTAGGGTGTGTATTGTAGGCGATGCTCCCAAGACTGAGAGCTTTTTACACGGTTCAGGATCTTTATACTGCTATCCTTGTCAGTACTGTCTAATACTTGCCTCTGTTTACTACAGGTAATGAGAGTTTGAGGAAGGTATTTTCAAAGATAAATTAAGATTCTGATTTGTGAGAGTATGGTTGTTCAAAGAATGGGTTTTAAATAACTTAAGCAGAAATGTTTTTCTGATTATCCCTGGAATATTAATACCAAGTTATCAAGCTGTTTTCAATTGTAGCTTTCAAAAGTTACTTAATATTCTGTGGAAATATGAATAGGTTGTGTTGCTCTGGTTGGGGTTTTTTTGGTGCTTTTCCAGTATAATCATGGTCCCCGTGTTGCCTCACTGGTGAAAACACAAAGGTAGTTACTTCCTAAACATCTTGTAATTAATTGTAGATGGTTTTGAGATTTTTTTTTTTTAAAATCTTTAGAATACTTAATAGTAAACAGAATTACATCAAATAAATTTTGGTTTCTAGGCAGAGTAGCTGTTTTTAGGTATAGGAACAATTATTTTCAAAATAATTCTTAAAATCGTAGAATTCCAATAAATCCTGATTGTAAGAATTATTTTCTAAGACACAGGAATCATAGATAATGTGTTAGCTTTCTGGAGTGTTCCCTCAAAATACTCAAATAACTTCAACAGCTAAATTTATGATTCAATTATTAAATTGAAACTGTCTTCCAGAACACCTCGACCTGTTGTTGTAGAACCAATGGAGCAATTTGATGATGAAGATGGGCTCCCAGAGAAGCTAATGCAAAAAACACAACAGTATCACAAGTAAGTTGTGTTTAGCTTTATTTTATGAAACGTGGTTTATGTACTGTACTTAGCTTGATAAATATATGTTAATTTTTAATTTTTGAGTTTGTGTAACAGAAGGTAGTGTTTTCTCTGTTGTGCTGTTTTTGTCAAAGGATTACATAGGACCTTGCTGAGATTTCCCAACCATAGTAAAATTCAGATTTGTTAGTTTAACATTCTGTGCATTTACTAAAATAGATCCTGGCCTACACTGAAATCAATTGGAGCTTGTTGCCAGCCAAGCTATAGTCTTTTATGGATTAGGGGTGTGGTTTAATCCTGCAGAGATTTCGATACCCGCAGACCTTTTGTTCTCTGAATAGCCCCATAACTGTTTGTAAAGTCAGTTGAGTGTAAATCATGGCAGCTTCCACGGTTCAGATATAATGTTAAGCATGACATGAGAAAGTGAGTCTTGATGATGAGGTGGAAGAGAAGTCACCTAATCTGGTAATACTAATTTTTAATACTGAAATTTGATTGCAATTTAGAAATCATGTTGCTTGAAGCTAAAATGCTTATTCTGGTAAGGCTGTAGAATACCACTTTTTGAATATGTGTTGCTGCTAGTTACAATATTAGTGTTAGAATGTGAAATAAAATGTTGGCACCTTTTGACGTTTAGAGATTCTGGCTAATGTTCTGAGTTGTTCAGTAAGCTTTGATATTTATTTGAATAACTGTTTTTATTAATTGACTGCTTGCTTTAGAAGGCTGAACACAGTTAATCCAGTGTTGCAGCTTGGTATTCTGTGCCAATGTAATACGAATTTTCGTCTTAAAATTATACAAATTGAACAGATCTTTATTTGAATTTCTCTGATCACATTACTTGCCTTAACAGCTGAATTAAGCTTTAACTGATTTAGAATGTAGTCATCTGGCAGTTTGATTGAAAGTCAGATCTACACTTGGAGTGATTGTTTATAAATTCTTTGGCTGTTACAGCTGTTGATCTAAATGTGTCCTTCTGTACATTTTAACTGCGAAATTTTTATTAGGGAAAGAGAACAGCCTCCACGGTTTGCTCAGCCTGGAACATTTGAGTTTGAGTATGCCTCACGGTGGAAGGCTCTTGATGAGATGGAAAAGCAACAGCGTGAACAGGTTGACAGGAACATTAGAGAAGCCAAAGAGAAACTAGAGGCAGAAATGGAAGCAGCTAGACATGAGCATCAGCTAATGCTGATGAGGCAAGGTAAAGTCAGATGATCTACTAGTATTAAATTTGTTTTGTCGTGGGTTTTCTTTGTGTGGCTTATTGAGCTGTACGTGAAACTTAAGGGATTTTGTCAGACACTAATTAAATGCATTGAACTGAGAAAAAGGAAATACTATTTCTCCTTACACATATTCCTTGATTTGTGGAGATGGATTAAGAAACTGAGAAAGAGATGGTTGTCTGGGTCTGTTTTCTTCACTTCTTAAATTTGTCTAGTGTAAGTAGTTCATGTAAAGAAGCTGAATGGTAGCTTCATACTCATCAGTAAAATTGTTTTCCGTTTTTGGTGTTGCTTAAGGTGCTAGATAGGACTAAGTACTGTTTGCGGGCCACGTGCAGGAAAAAAACAAAAGAAATGATAGCTTGTACTTCAGGCTGTTCTGTGCGCCTCTGGTATCATTTTGAATGTCCCAGTAGCTAGTGTTACTTTTTTCCTCCTTCAAAACCCAGCTGAGAAGTCTGACGCATATATTATATGCTATATAATATAGCATTATGTGTATGTAACTCAAAATAACTCACAGTTGCCGTGTATTTCAGTCATTCTTGAATTTTTAATATCATGTATCCCTCTTTTGTAATTGTTCTGACATCTTGTCTTCTGCTAGTGTTGTGGGAAAAAATCCACTAGCAATTGCTTTCAAGCACTAACTTTAATAAGAATGGGGCTGGGTGGAGTTTGTGTTTTTTGGACAGAGAGGACAGTGGCAGGGTGAGTATCTGGTACTTTCTACTCATTTTCTGGGCTTTCTGCCCAAAACATGTTTTTCTCAAAATGCTGTGGACCGGTAATCCCTGCTTTCAAGGTCAGAACTATTGAACTACTACTTGATTTTAGTTCCCTCTGTATGACTGCTAAATTGCAAGTCTTGAGTGGATAAAGTTTAAATGTATTGCACATCTGTTGGAAAGGATCTCAAGGTTTGTTGCATGAATGAAACACTGAAGTATTTTTTTAAAATCTTAATAAGGAAGGTCATGACTACCTAAAAAATCTTACCTCTAAGAGCGTTAGATCATAAGATAGTACAACAACTAGTTTGATAGGCTGAATAAGAGCACCTCGTAATTTGAAATTGAGATTCTAAGCAGGGGATGCATTTCAAAACTTAAACCCAGGTAACTCTTACGAGCTGTGTACTGCAATTATTTGGCTTTACTTGATACTTGCTCTTAAGAAAGGACTTTTGTTGGTAATACGACTTCCTTGTGAGACTGGTTTCTTTCATTTTTTTTCTGGTGACTTGAATGACATGTTGAAAATATCTGTATGAGCTAGATTATTCACGACGTTGGTGGAATTAAAGTACCTAAATGCTTGGATATATTGAATGTAAACACATAGTCTTTTAAAATATTTTCGTAACTGGAAAAGAGATTAAAAGGAGCATATTTCATTTTTACATACTATTCTTAAATCTGGTGGAGCTGAAAGTTGTCACTAGGAACAAGTTTACTTAGCCTATTTTTCTAAATAGGCATGCTTGCTTTTAGTGTGAAACTGTACTGTTTGTTTAAGATCTTGTACTGAAATACAGAGCATAATAAAATAAAAAACTGTTTTGAAATGTCAAATAGTTATTGCAGCACCTGAAATGACAACTATGAAGTTGTTTCTTGGTTATTTTCCAAGCAGAAAACGTTAAAGCATTTGATTTGCATCTAGGTGTAGTTATATCTTACAGGTAAAGAATGCGAATGTTAATGTGATATAACAATGCCTATAATACACGGTACAGCCCGTCCTTTTCAATTAGCCACACATTTTTAATTTTGTTAGTTTGTGACATATTGGTAAAGATGATTCAGTGCTGAAAGTACAGGTTGGATAAATTACGATTGACTTAACTAATTGTTACTATTTGACGATGCTAATGATCCAATTTTAGAAATAACAATATACTGTTTATTTTTCTTAGAATTTATCCGCCTGTTGCCTGTACTTGACAGCAAGCTTAGGGATTACCTTTTCTTGAATTATCATGCCTTAATCATGTTTTAAACTGTCAAGACCACAGTGGACTGTTTATTAACATAGATAAGGTCTTGATGGTAAAACATGGGAGAACAACTTAAGGATGTTTTGTGGGTGTTAGGGTTTCTTTTAAAGACATTGCGAAGGAGGAAAATTCCTTTTTTGAATCTATTAAGCTCCACTTTTACATGGAAAGGAAAGAGAATTACTCCTTCCATTAAAGAGCCACTAGAATATGAATGCTTTTTGTACTAATGTTCCAGTGAGGAAATATGCCTTTTGTTCGTGTGGGAAGAGAGATTTTTCCTTCCCTGTTTAGTATTTTGGAATTTTGTTCAGATAATTAGATTTCTGCTTATTTACCTACAGACGTTTAATTTGACAACCTCTAGGGCTTCATAAACATTCCTTCTGTTCTAATCTTTTCAGTTCTCTAGCTTAAATGAAAATAAGGTTTGTTCCCCCCGTATCTGTTTTGGGACATTATCTGCTTCTAAATCTTACTGGTCTAAACCGTGTCTCTGGGTATAAGTTCACACCATGCCAAGCATGTTTGTTAATATAATGAGATTGCATCACTGAGTTTTTAAGAAAGCTGCAATGAAACTTTTGAGGCATCAGAACCTAGAATTAATATTGTTCTTATACCTGATGCACAAACCACAGATTTAAAGGTGTATTGAAGTAGTTATTCTGAAATGAAATGCGGTATATTAATTGTCAGGAGCTAAAAAGATGATGGAAAGGGTGAGTTTGCTAGAGTCCATGTACTCCTACAGGTGAAGGTTTTATAGAAATTGCTTTATGAGAGATAATAGGACTTCAAGTAGAGCATGTTGACTTAACCACACCAGAAAAGCCTGAGTACTTTTAATAGTGAAAGAAGACTTTGTTCTTTTGATATGTGTAGTTTTTCACTTCTAAGTGTCATGCTTTGACAGATTGAGTCAGAAGTAATTTGTAAAGCGGAATACCTGTTTCCATGAGTAAGTAAATTGGCATGGAGTTTCTGATCTACATATTGGTGGTATGCGTCAGACTTCTGTAAATACTCTTTCATAAGGGTGCTTAAATAGTTTATGAAAATACTGGAAAGTGTGGCTGAAATTAACTAGAAGCTTCATTCTTTATCAGTTATATAGAAGCTGAACATGTGTGTTCTGTCTTTAGGACTTGAAAAATCAGCAGCTAAAACAATTTCAAAATCTTTTTGAACTTGATATTCTTGCTAGTAGGATTAACTTCTGAGGTGAGAGTACACTTTCACTTTCTGCTGTCTGCTCTGCAGAAGGTTGAGGATAAAATGAAGACCTTGCCTGTTTTTTAAGCACAAAAAGGTGCAGAAGCTACTAATAATGCTTTCTGTCTGTTTTTTTTTTTCCACAGCTGCTTTAGTGCAGCTTTTTTCTATTCAGAGAAAGGGCCTGCGTCCAATATATGTCAATCCAAAATTACCATCATTGCAGATCTTTTAATATCAATGGCTCTATGCACAGCCCAAACCCGTAGATCTATATTTTCATCTGGCTGGTAAGGGCTTGTGCCAAGATTGCGCCATTGTCAAGTTGTATTGCATCATAAATTGTGGTGCTCCCTGAGTATCAGGATAATAGTGGCCAAGCCTTCTATGGCAAGCACAGTTGGAAAGAAGCAGCTCTCAGACTTGGATCTGAGTGAATCCCCAATGTAATTATGTTCTGTTGAGGTGTGAAATGTGTCAATTTTGCAGAAGAGATTGGAAAAACAAGCCTCCAAAATGTGCTTGAGAAAGAACTTCTAATGTCCATAAGGACACCGTGAGAGTAAAAATGTGATAATCTTTGTTAGGAAAGAAAAAAAACCACCATGGTATTTTGGTGAAATGTACTGGTTATTGTAGCTGGTTTTGGATGTTAAAGTAAAAGGTTAAATTGTAATAATACATGCTGATGCAAGTTTGAGGAAAGTGATTTGCATAGCTAAAAAAGTGCTTTAATTATCATAGAATCATAGAATGGTTTGGATTGGAAGGGACCACAAGGATTACCTAGTTCCAACCCCCCTGCCATGGGCAGGGACACCCTCCACTAGACCAGGTTGCCAAAGCCCCATCCAACCTGGCCTTGAACCCTTCCAGGGATGGGACCTCCACAGCTTCTCTGGGCAACCTGTGCCAGTGCCTCACCACTCTCACAGGGAAGAATTTCTTCCTGACATCCAATCTAAATCCCCCCTCACTACACTCCCTAAGAAACAGCCCCTCACCAGCTTTCCTGTAGGTCCCCTTTAGGTATTGGAAGGCTGCGATTAGGTCTCCCTGGAGCCTTCTCTTCTCTAGGCTGAACAACCCCAGCTCCCTCAGCCTGTCCTTGTAGGAGAGGTGCTCCAGCCCTCTGATCAACTTTGTGGCCTCCTCTGGACTTGCTGCAGCAGCTCCATGTCTTTCCTGTACTGGTGACTCCAGAGCTGGATGCAGTACTCCAGGTGGGGTCTCATGAGAGCAGAGTAGAGGGGGAGAACTGCCTCCTTCGACCTGCTGGTCACGCTATTTCTGATGCAGCCCAGGACGTGGTTGGCTTTCTGGGCTGCCAGTGCGCACTGCGTGTTATAGTGAAGGAACGCATAGAGAAGTGCGTGGAGTGGTGGAACTAAAGCATAAAAGCTGTATAATAGGTGTTATGGTGGAAGGTTCATGGTGTCTATAAATAATGTCATGTGGCCAATATCCTATGAAGACAGAAAAGGCAAACAAGTGCTTTCTAATATAGAATGAATATTCATTGGAGAAAGCGTAAATTTCCAGGCAGAAATCAATAATGTGACTGGTCAGAAACTAGCAGAGCGAAAGTAGTTACTGTTAGTTGCACCCTGCTTTTTAAGAAGATAGAGCTGTTTGTTCCTTTCTGGTAGTGTTAAAAGATTTGTCATTTGTAAGTTCCTGTAAGCAGAGTTGTGATAAATCAGAGTACGTGCACCTGAAGTTCATACCACTTTTTCCTGACGTGTGCCATGCGATAGGTACAGTATAAGCCCATGTATATTGCACTAGTTTTCTTGCTAGTGTGACTTTAGCAGTACACAACATTGTGAGAACATTGATGTCTTGCCATATATGTAAAACCAGGATGTGATTTAAAAGGTTCAGAGTTCGTTCTTTGAGGACTTGAGATTTCTGTTTCCATAACCTGCTTCGAAGGCTTTGCCAAGTCCTATATCTTTTCGTGTTTGCGAGCTGGGGATCCAGTGTTGTTTTTTCATATACTAGACTTAGCTTTATGGGGAGAAACTCGTTAAATGTGTTGAAAAATTTCTTGAAAAATTGAATGTTAGAACTGTAATCTGACAGTAATAGCAGGTTTTTTTTGTGTTACCGCTTTGTTGATTGGCAGTTTTTGCCTTTATTACATTTTTAATCCTGGTAGATCTCATGCGACGTCAAGAAGAATTGAGGCGTTTGGAAGAACTTCGAAATCAAGAACTTCAAAAACGCAAGCAGATACAATTGAGGTATTTTGTCTTCTACTGTATTTCTTGATTTTTTTCATTTATTTCAGCTCTACTAGTTTTATTGTAAATTCCTGAGCTTTCTAAATACTCTAGAAGTATCTTTTGTTGTTGTTTCATATTATTAATTTTATTAATTTTAACCTTGTGACTGAAGCATAACTGTAGGAGAGCTGTAGTAGATACGAACATGCTTCTAATGGTGCATGTGGAATAGTAGCATTGCAAATGTATAGTTTCACATGAGATTTTTGGAGGTATTTTCACTTGAAACTCATATTTATTTTCATGCCCCTGCTAAAATTATAAGAAAATAGATGTAGTATCATCATGCTGATTGACTTTATACTTTTTATGTTAAACATCTGTAGCGGTTTCACCTTGGCTAAACGCCAGGTGTCCACTAAGCTGCTCTATCACTCCCCTCCTCAGCAGGGCAGAGAGGGGAGAGGGAAAAGATAAGATGGAAAAAGACGACTCCAAAATCGTGGGTTTGGATAAAGGCAGTTTTAATATAGCGAAAAGCAAGGCCGCGCAATGAAGCGAAGCAAAGGGAAAACAAAAGATTATTCTCTACTTCCCATTAGCAGGCGATGTCCGGCCACTTCCTGGGAAGCAGGGGTTCCAGAGTGTAGTGGTTACCCTGGAAGGCAAAACGTTGAAAAAACGAATGCCTTCCGTTCCTCCCCCTCTCCCTCAGCTTCCCATTGCTGAGCAGATGTCATATGGTATGGAATATCCGTTTGGCCAGTCTGGGTCAGCTGCCCTGGCTGTGTCCCCTCCCAGGATCTTGCCCACCCCCAGCCTACTGCTGAGGGGGTGGAAGAAGGGTTGGAGACACAGCCTTGATGTGTCCCAGCACTGCTCGGCAGTAGCCAAAACCCTGGTGTGTTATCAGCACCTTGCTGCTACCAATGCACAGCACTGTAAGGGCTGCTATGGGGAAATTAACTCCAGCTTAGCCTGACCCAGTACAACATCACAAGAAATGTAGGTGAGAAAAAAGAGCAAACCACAAACATGTTGCAGAGTTAAAATGTATCTTTTGGTAGCATTGAGATGTTTAAATCCATAGCCACTTGTTAAAAGATGGAGTATTTTAACCTGCTTACCACTATGTAGCTGGAAGAACAGGTATAGAATGTACTGGTATTGTAATTACCTGTATTTCAGTTAAAAAAAATACTTCAATAATACTCAAACCTATCAGGTGGAGGAGATTAGTGCCTTACACTACATAAAAAAATAAGTAATGACCATTTTTGTTGTTTATATGCTTGATCTTATCTGCTGAGACTGAGTACAAGCCTGAACAGGCCAAGAGTCTAAGGTGACATGGTTTATGAAAAATATTCCAGACATGAAGAAGAACATCGACGTCGTGAAGAAGAGATGCTACGCCAGAGGGAACAGGAGGAATTACGACGACAGCAGGAGGGAGGATTTAAGCCAAATTTCATGGACAACGTAAGTAAAATTCTATGATGAAGATCCAAATTTTAAAATAATTTTGTATTTTAATATTTTTATATACTAACTATTGAGCTGCCACCTTCTTGTTTACTGCTTTTCCTTCAGTATTCCTTCATTCTCATGTGTGGAGTGGTACCAATTTAGTTGAGTAGTTATTCTCTATGATGGCATCACTGTTATTTTTCCTACGAGCTGGTGATGTATCACCTCAGTTAAGTGAAGGTGTTCAGATAATAAGTTGTCTTTTTGTTTGGGAAACGATTTTTTCCAATAAAACCAGTATTTTTTTTTTAAGTGGGAGGTTATGGGAATAAATGGTGTTTCTGTGAGGAGGTGCCCTAGTTTAACTGAAGGTTTAAATTTTAAACCGGTTCAGGTTGTTAAGCTTGTTTGAATTGTGTGTGTTGGTTTATGCTTAACTTAAGAATAATACACTTCAGAAACAAAATGGGCAGTGTTAACTTCATATGAAGCCTAAAATCACTCCCTCGTTTGATCCCAACGTAAAACTAGTAAAGATTTTGAGGTTTACCTCATCTAGAGGAGACCAAAAAGAAGTGGAGAAAAAATTGTCAGCTGCTATAATTTCTACATTATTTATATCAGTAATTTAGGTGTGTTCTGCCTCTGAAGACTCATCCTGCAGGACTAGCCAAATGATGGTATCAGAGGAGTCAGCTTCTAAGTTTTCATGATCTATTTTGTTCAAGGATATGACTTTTTTTTCTTCCAACTAAAGCAGTTAAATGAATGCAACCTGGGTTGTGAATGCTTTAGTTTCACGTGAGAATGATACATTTTACTATTACAGCTGTTCTTACTGAGGAAATAATGAGTACGCTATCTGTGCAATGCTCTTTTACATTATCAGAACAACTGTAGTCCGCAGGAGGGAATTTTGCTCCCCTTTGCAGGTACAACTTGATACATAAGTCAACAGTAAACTGCTGGTTTCTCAGCTACTTTCTTGTGTTTGGTGAAAGAAATAACTATTTTACATTCTATACCATAACATTTTGTGTAGGATTGAGAAGAATGTATCATGTATGTTCTGAGACATCCTAAGAGAAGTTAGAAAATAAAAGATTTCCTATTCTCAACAGGACATCTCTTTTCCCATCCTCTGCCCCTTAGTGTTTTTAGTAAAAGTGGGGAAGAAGCAAAATTGTTCCTTTGATGTTACTAATGGCTATCAGTTCATTTTGCTGACTGTTTTGAGAAACTTGCAGCAGAAAATTGTCATTTGTTTCCATATGCGCTTACACTGTAAAACAAACCTGCTTTCAGCTTGTCTGATGAGGCGATGAAGATCGAACATTCAAAACCCATAATGTCCTTTAGTGTGTTCCCACGTATTTTTAAATGTACTTTGTGAAATGGCCTATAACAATTGTTTTATGTAATTTAGAAATAGCACTGATTGTGACTTCTGTAGTGCCACATATGAAATTTCATTTCACCTTAATATCTTTATGTAGCATCTTCTGGGGTGGCCTGACTTTCTGACCCTATAAACTACCTGTTAAAATCCCCCTGTGGCTGACTTGAGACCCATGCTACTTGCTGCAGGGAGGGGAAGCTGGGGAGCCAACCTACAGGCTTGAGATAGTTGTAGCGCTCTTGGATTCCATTGCTGTTAGGAGACTGTGGCCTCTATTCTGTAGCTTGGGGTGCTGGGGAAAACTAGATGATGTCGGTCACAGCAACCTTTACTGATTTTCTTCTTGCAGTTGTCTCGATATAATGTTACTTAGCCTCTGTGCTTGAACTGCTTGCCATAGTTTGGCCATCCTCGTGCTTATCTCTTACCTTTAAATTCTGAACGCTATGTGAATGGTAACTTCAAGTCGATGTGCTGGACATAGCAAAAATGTAGTGTAACGAGGGGAAGAGGAGTGGTTCAAGTGGAAAGCACTTCAATCACTAAGCATAACTTCTGCAACTTTTATACAGTGAATTTTTTTGGGGGTCAAAGGTAAATAAAGGTGGAAGAATACTTTGGTAGAGTGTAGCTTTCTCATTGAATTGCATTACTGGAATTGTGCGTTCATCTGGAACTCATTAATACGCTGCAAGAATATATAGATGTAGCCGTGGAGTGGCAACCCTACTAAAAGTGTTATGAGTTATATAAAGGAATATATAGTACAGGTGTTGTTTTTTTAATGTCATGTGAAGTTGAAGTGGCATATACAATAACAGAAAAAAATGTTTTCACTAGTCTTTGGTAGTCTGGTCATGTGTTGACATATGTTTTGCTTCTAATGTCCTTTGAACTTTAAAAGAGGAAGAATTGAAACAAAATTGGAAGTGATGTATTTATTTACTTTAGCAAGTGTTTCTAGTAAGGGCAGCTGTGTAACTCAAGCATGGCCTATCAGTTCATAGGCGTTCTTTATAACATGCCTTTAGATAGCTGTACTTGTGTGAATGGGAATTGAAAAAGCCCTTGCATTTTGCAGCAGAGAAGAATTGTAAAGCATTTCTGGAGATGGCAAAATGACATATCAAATCTTTTTTTCAATTTAGTAGAATTTCTTATACAACTGAAGTTTTTTTTATTTATTCTTACTAATACTTGTTTACTGTGAACAGACTCCATCTGGTAATTACTTCTAGTATCAGATTACCTTGTACATTGAAATAAGTTTTCTGTTTTAAGAGTTTAAAGTTGCCTCTTGGTGGAAATTGCATTGTATGATACTGGTGGATGGTTTTTTACTGTATCAGTTATTGATAAACTATTTTGTCATGATCCTTATAACATACTCAAGTCTTCTGCCAACCATGTATTTAGAAGGAAAATAATAATTGTTTCTAATCCTTGTTTTTGTTTCTTAAAAGCTTTGAAAAGTAAGCTTCCTTCACTTATATCCTATCCCTTTTTACTGTTCAGTATAAAAGAAGGACATAAATGGTAAGTGCAATGACAGCTAGAACTGGAACCTCTCATACAAGGCTGTGGTATTAGGCTTTCCAGTTCAAAGTTTCTTTCTGTGTCTTTTCCCGAACTTGTTAAACTTCTGTTTTTCAATACAACCATTCTTGAAAAAGACGTGTAATCAATTTTAATGTGGTTACCAGTTACTTGGTCTAGTTACAGATGATAAAAATATTTCCTCTGTGGATATTTCTCTTCCTCAACCATTCTTCTTCATGGTTTGTTGTACATTAAAAACTTGATTGCATTGGTGGTTAATCTAATGGGCAGCCTGCTGATGCCTAAATAATTTATTAATCTTGGTGTGATGTCTAGTAGATAAGTTATTGATAAACACTTCCGTATTGGTTACTTGTAAAAGTTGGTCAGTTGAAACGTGCTGTTACAGCTTGATATATCTTTGTATTCTAATTTCATGATAGCTTGATCAGGAAACTTGTTTTCCTGTAATATTTAGCTGATTTTTATTTTGCATGCATATTTCTTTCAGCAAGAGGAGCTTGCTGATGGGAATTGGAAGCAATATTTTGTTTTTCAGCAGCACAAATACTTTTTAAAGAAGTATTTCTAAGTGCTAGTAATACATTAATTACTGTGCAGTGATTACCATCCAGTTCTGAGTGACTTAAATAGATTTACATTGTTAAATCTCAGTCAGAGCTTAAACAAATAATTCCAATTCCAGGAACTACTTTTATTCATGTCACCAAATTAGAAGAATGAAAGGAGTGTGATTTGGATTTTAGTGTATTAAAATAGTTATGTGTCTACAAAAGAGACCAAAATATGTAGGAGTTGTAGTGTTAGTTTTGTGATGCACACATTTAATTCTGTAGTAAGACTCTCAAATCGTGTCAGGTGTTCTCGTACTTTATGAAACAATAGCTGTGATGCTGGCCTACAGCTTACACCTCCTCTTACTGGTGGTTTGAAGAGGGAGTTGAAAATTTTGGATGTCCTTGTCCTCTTTCCTCCAAAGAAACTCCCCCTTTTTCATGTGTAACTTGCATTTGTAAGGAACTGTTTCATTAGTTTCATTAGTTTCCACGTCTGAATGCTTACTGTTCTTTCATGTAAGACTTTGTATATTAAATTATCTCCTAGTCTATTCAAGAATTATTTCTAGATGTTGTTTTGCTTTCCTTTAATTTTTCTTACACAGAGGCACTGCAGCTCAAGTATGATGTGTAAGTATCAGCATAAAGTGGCAGCCACTAAAGCAGTGGAGATTGCCTCAACAGCAGAGTCTGTAGTGAACTTGGATCAAAAACTGTAAGACAGATGAAGGCAAGGGAGTAAAAAAAAGCACATCCCAAAACAAAGTGTATACTTCAGGGATGCTAGAAACTTGCTTGAAAAACCCCCCATATATAGTCTTTGTCCTTTCTGTTTCTTTATTAGTTTGAACCTACTGAGGTGTATCTTAACCCTAACTTCTAAATTCACTTGCAAGTTAAATAGATATTTTGAAACAAAACTATTGGGTTTCCTTGGACTTCTGTAATTCAGGAATAGAATTTTGCACTTATTGGCTCTTAAGTGAATAGAACTATATTTTTTTTCTGTCTTCTGATTTCATTATACTCAAAAGCCTCAGTTATGTAAGAAGTTTGAATTTTCTCTGAATTGTTGAATCATAGAATGGTTGGGTTGGAAGGGACCTCAAAGACCATCTAGTTCCAACCCCCCTGCCATGGGCAGGGACACCCTACACTAGACCAGGTTGCCCAAAGCCTCATCCAACCTGACCTTGAATACTTCCATGGATGGGACATCCACAAAAATTGGAGAAAATAGCATATACCTTATATATAATATATATATATATAAAAAAATATATATAATACATATGTATATATACACGTATATACACATATATGTGTGTGTATATATGGTTTTATTATATAATGTACATATACACATATATATACACATATATTAAAAAAAATATATATGTGTGTATATATATATTTTACCTTATTCAAAACCAAAGTAAGCCTCGGCAGATTCCCAGTAATAATAAAAATTTCCAAGGTTCTTTTCAAATCTGATCTGTTTTCTACTAAAAATATTTTTTTTCTTTTATCTTAGCAGCCTAGTATACTTAACAAAGCAGATGATGGTGAAGGTTTGTGAGGTTGTATGAATAAAGTCTGTTTCTTAAACTGCTCTAACGCTAAGCCGCTTTATAAAAGCTCCTTTGTAGAGCTTGGTTGGAGAGATAAATTACTTCCTTCTTGCAATCCAGCGTACATACTTGTGGAAGAAGCAGTTCATGTTTGACACCTTAAAAGCCTTTTAAGGTAAAACTACCTTGGAGAAAGGCAGATCATTAAATGTAAAATTGAAAAAAACCCCAACCTGACAAAACATACATGTTTTCTTGGCAGTGGTTTTACTTCAGTGATTGAGTTTCTTCCTATTCATAAAGCAACATAGGCTAGGCTTTTTGAGCAAGCAGGTCATAAATTAGCAGTTTGCCTTTTTGGGGTGGTTTTAGTTTTGGCATTAGTGCTAATTTTTTTTGTATTTTTGCAGGATTGCAGTCATATGTATCGGTAGACAGATAATTAAATCTTGCCTTTCTTCTGTTCCTCAGATACTAAATTTGCTGCTTTAGGCAAGAATACTACTTCCTTAACAGACCTTAAAATATTCACATTTTATTATTTCCTGAAACTAAATAATTTTCAGTCTTTAATTACATTGTCAGATATAAAACCACTTTTAATTGTCTTACCATATTTGTTCTTAGTATATAAAGACATTGCATAAGAACCAATGCGAAACTTCACCCATCTTTTTGTAGCATGTTATGTGTTTGTATACATAAACCAAAACTATTTGTGGAATAAGATATTTTTTGGCTGTATTTATTTCATGACCATTTTAGGATGGTTCATAATTGAGTTTATAGATTATGTTTTTATGTGTATTAAGGATGCTACTTCATGTAATTTTTCAATAATGGAGCAAATCATTACAATGTTACATTTAATTTATAACTTCTTATTTCAGTGTGTGTGAACTTTGAACATTTAGGGTAATGTGCTAAATTTTACAGCTATTGAGAAAAAAAATCTTTTACTCTGTTGCCATTATCTTCTAATATTTGCACAAAATGCTTTAGAACATACTAATATTTACTTCACATGAATTTGCAAACAGAACAAGTGACCATACATAAGTAATTTTCCCCTTAATGTGCTGTTAAATGTGTATAAATCTTCAGTATGAATTTAGGTGGTATGGTACTGCTTGTAAGCATTCCCAGGTTTATTCTCTTCTACAGCAATTGATAAGGATTTTTTTTTGTCTATGTTCTTTAGATTATCTGATTTAATTATAACCTAATTTTCTTTCAGTAAGACTGATGGATCAAAAGACTGAAAGAACATTTCAGGTGCTTCATGTATAACAGCACAATGGCATCAGTCTTAGTCAGTGTTAGTGTTTCACGTGGCCTCGGGTTTAGCAGATGCCATTTTTGTTCAATTATTAATGAAAAGACTTGAAATGCACCTGGTGTGCTTGTTTATAGAATACTCCATTTGCATAGTTAGCTTCTCCTATTTCATGGGGTTTACAGATAAAATGAAAAAAAAAAATGTATTGAAGAGCAGATTTTATAAGTATATTCCGTATTTTTAATGTAACACCTCAAAATTGTTACTGCTGACAAGTTAACCAAAAAAATTTGTATCTACTTACCGAACTTAAAAGTTTGTCAAATACTGAGTTCCTTAGTTCTTCTGACAAGTAAGAATGAGGCTTTTATAAATAATTTAGAGAAGTCCTTTGTTAATGTATTTGATAAATGTCCTACGTATTCTGAAGAAGGTAAAATTAATGTTTGCCTTAATAACTTTCATTTTTTTCTTCCTCAGCTACTGGAGTTAAGTTTGAATTGGAGTTTGTACATGTATTTACCCAGACTTAAGAAGAAACTAACTGTTTCAGTTGTCTACTTGGTACCTATTTTGGACTCATACATCTGTCTAAATCCTGAGATCTTACTGGGTGGCATTGAGACTTACAGCCAAATTAAGTTCCTCTGCTTAGAAAAGTTTGTCTTTATGTAAAGGGTCTCTGTTTAAAGAAAGATTAAAACACTTGAGAAGCTGTGGATCTGTTACTTAGTGTGAGGAAGGCATATTTATAGATCTAGTTTCTCTCTCCAGAGGCCTTGCCTTCTGAGTAGTTTTTTTGCTCTGTGTTAGCAGTAAGCCCCTTATGACCTTTTGCTTCAGTAGCTCTCACGGAGTGGAAAATTTTAATAGTGGTGATGTAGTAAACCAAGCCATAGGAATTAACTTGTCTTAGTGAGGTTGCTTGTCTTTTGTCACCAGCCTAAGTGCTGTTTTTTAAATTAAAATATTTAGGGGCTTTCTCATTAATATCTCACAACACTCCTTTCTGTAGTGTTGGCAATCAAGTAGGTTTATCTCATTACCAGAGGTAATGCTTGTTTTGAGTTATTAAATCTCCCATGAGGAATATGTAATTTAAGTCTGGTATTTCTGTCTTCCATCAAGTCTTTCTTTAGGTTCCACTTTAATTTCCCAGAGATTAGATGTTATTGTTAGATGAATTAACATTTTTAATAAGTAGTGTTTTTGGAAAAATATATGAGTTTCTGTAAAGCAGTTTTGTAACTGTTCAGATTGGGAGTTTAATATCTTGGTTAATAGAAACTAACATTTACAGTATCAAATATATTTAAAGTTTTATCATTTAGAGATGCTTTTCTCAAATATTATCATAAAATCATAGAATAGTTTGGGTTGGAAGGGACCTTTAAAGGTCACCTAGTCCAACCTCCCTTCAATGAGCAGAGACATCTTCAAATAGATGAAGTTGCTCAAAGCTCCATCCAACCTGATGGTAAATGTTTCCAGAGATGGGGCATCTACCACGACGCTGGGCAGCCTCTTCCAGTTTTTTACCGCGGTCATCCTAAGGTTTTTTTTCCTTCTATCTGGTCTGAATCTACCCTGTTTTAGTTCATAACCGTTACTCCTTGTCCTATGACTGCAGCCTGTACTAAAAAGTCTGTCTTGATTATGGTTTTGTACAGTGGCTAATGGCTCACTAATTTAGGCTTAGCATTGTGTAGGATGGAAGTGTGTTTGTATCAGTTTGGTACATGATGTGAAGTACACTGCTTTTACTAGTGTTGCTGAATGCAGTTTTGTCGATACGCTTGTGGTGGGTTCGCTGGTAAGTGTCTCTTCTTAATATATTCTACAAAAGATCTGAAAAAGGCCATATAATGTCAAAATGAGGTTATTCAGGCTTTGTTTGTCTTCTGTATATAGGGCTTTTTTTATAATCCTTTTAAGATTTGATTTACTTACAGAGTCTTTGTGTTTGTTCCCCCCTGCCCTTTCTGAATTATTAAACATTTGTTTATCTGTAGAGGAACTAGTTTCCTTTAAGTAAGACCCAGCAATTCTTGTTTGTCCCTATACACTGTGACACCATTGTGTCCCTAACATGATTCTGACCTTTGGATATGTAGTACATAAATAAAATAGTAGTTTTTGTTAGATATCTTTTGATCAAAGCAGACACTGTAGCTTAAGAGTTACTCTGTGTGGACCTGGGTCAGGGGATTTAACTAGAAAGCAATTTTTCCTTAATCCATTTGGATTTGTTCAGATGATCAGTTTCTTAAACTTTTGATTAAAAAAATAGTTGCCTGGTACAGTGTATATTGTTTTCCTCAGACAGAACTTCATTTATTCAAAAGATGAGCATTGTTCTTCATTCAAGTCTACCTCATCTTGCTCCTGTTTCACAGTAAATGGCCTCCAGGTTGTATGAAAATCCTAGCTGGAAAACCATAGAGAGCTGGAAAACTGGTGGAGCCTGGTTTCATGCCAGGAAGTTTCATTGGTGCTTCTTTGTTTATGTTTTGTATGTTTAAGTGCTGTGTGCGTGGACAGAACTTGGTTGGGGAAATCTTAAACATTGAACTCTACTGATTGTAAGCAACATTCATAATGTATAAAAGACTGCATACGTTGGTTAGAAATTTCTCCTACAGGATCTCTTTGTAGCAATGAAAAACTTTGGCGTTCAGCTTCCTTTTGGCAAATACTTGCGTATTCTGATCACTTGGTAACCCAGTTCAGTTATGGAATAACAACTACAATTGGGCTTTTTTCTGTTTAAGATTTATTCAGCAAAATAGTGTCTGTTTGGTGAGGAAAAATTGTAAATACAAAAGTCTGGCGAAGAGTCATATATAGTGTACTGGTGGCTGTAACTAGTGCTGCTTTTAAAGTGTTTTAGGTTGTTATATCTGACATGCCAATTCAGTAGTAGTTAGATTTTTTTTTTTACAGAAACACTTAATGGTGAACGACATTCTTGGCTGGTTCATTTTTCTAAGTAAATGTTGATGACTTTCACTTCATCTCATCCTTGAGCTTGCATTTGGGGAAAATAGTTATTTTGAATCAGTCCAGTGTTAACTCTGTTTTAATACTTGCCTAGTATTAGGCACTACCATTTGGGAAATCTAAAATGCAAGATTGTTTAATAACACCCAATTTTCAGTTAAATATTGTAGCATATTTCTGCATGATGGTATAGTTAGCCCAGACTTTGTTACTGGTTAAACAACCCTTCAACTCCACAGCCATGAGGTGAATTGTGGAGTGCATCTTAAATCATTTGCAATTTGTTCTGACAGTAAGGTACTGTCCATGCTCCTGTGTTGACTGTTTTGACACCTACACTCATGCCATTGCTTCAGCTGAAAAAAATCCAAAATAATTCTAAGCTTCAGGATAAAATTCTCTCATATGCTTCTGAAGATGTGAATATATTATGAATGTAATATAATTGTTACATGTATCAATGGTGAACTTGGTGATATGGTGGATATTGCTTTCAGAAAGTAGTTTTGCAGGTAAGTAAACAGTTAAGTGCCTTAAATTGATTACAAATGAAAAAATATTTGCATTATGTTCAGCTATTAAACTGTTATGTTTTTAATTTCATTACTGCCATTCAAAAAATGAAAGCAATAGAAATGGGAGAAGTGTTTTATATATTGGTTCCATGGATCTAAAGTGGCTATTAAATATGGTGGAACCAAATTAACTGGCAGAATGTTGTAATGTAGGATTTTCCTTTAACTGAGCAATGATGTGAAGATGACTGAATAGAGGCATAGAATTAAAATATTTGGATTTTATTCCTTGCTGCTGTTTATGTGCAGTTTGTACCTTCTGTATACATTAATTTTTTGACTGGTGAATAACATTTTCCACAGGTTGTGAGAAAATGAGGAACCCTTATTGTCAGTTTTATTCTGGAAGTAGGAGAGGTGGGGAAAAAACCTCAGAACTAATTATATATTAGTGTAGTGTTTTAAATGCAGTATTAAAATTCAGAGAAGCAGCAAGTAACAACAACAAAATGATGAAGCAGAAAAGACAAATCTCATTATGGAGCAAAGTTCTGTAATCAACAGTGGGGTCTGTGGTAAATGTTGGCTTATTTTAGATTATTTTCTTTTTTTGTTAACAAGTCAGATTGTCATTTGAATTTCTGGCCTGTAATACAGCATTCTGAAAGTATGAGTTCTATGTAAAATGAAGCTGCAGTAGTTTTTGTGATAAAAGGTCTTCAAAAAGCATGTCAGCTTTTTAATGAAAATTAATTTATTTATTCATGCTTTTATTCAAGTTACTAACTTCTGGATATTTTCTGTAAATGATTGGAATTCTCAAGTTTAGTGTCTAAGCTCACTAGATAAAGGCATTCAGAAAAATATCTATACGCATGTAGACAACTGCTGTAGTAGTATTAGCCAGTTTTTAATATTGAAGGTGGGTGAATATCTCTGTACCCAAATCAGTGACTGATTAAGTGTCTTAGTTATGAACGTTTGTGCTACTGCCTTTTCTGGTTCAGACAGTAAATATTCTTCTGCTCAGTTGTTCTTAGATGAAAACTAGTAATGATGGTTCACATTTTATTTCACATAATTTTGGAAAAAAAAATCCAGTTTTGACAGTGTTTTAAGTTTACTGTGGGTGAGACTTCAGTGGAGACAGGTTTCACTCTAAGGTATTAGCCATTTTTAGTTGAATTTTTCTTGAAAGAGCTTCAGCCAGCTCTTAACTTGCCTACTTGCATTAGTATTTTTCTACAAGATTTTTTTTACTTTTCCCTTTGCTAATTTTAAAGTAGAAGGTGAAACATATTTCCAGGCTGTAACAAGCAAGTTTGGGAGTCTTTTGTGTTGTGAAAAATAGTTTTACTTTTCTTCTTCAATGCTGGTGTTTTGATCCACATTTTATAAAAAGAAGATACATTTTTTGATCCAGTTTTACTTTTTTGATTGTGTAAGTATATACTAGTCTTCTACAGGATGTCACAGGTTTACTTTCTTAGAGGTGGAATTAAATAGAAAATTTTGGATTAAAAAAAAATCAGAGAAAAGGACACCTGAAATGTAAGTAAAATCTGGTAGATGAGATCATGGTTTTCCTGCATTACAAAGGAAGGAAGAACATGTGGCCTGCTGCCTCTTATAAACAGCAGTCATATTTGGAAAGTACTAAATACAATTTTTCTTGGCCACTGCAAGATCAGCAAGTATATTAATGTATTTGGATGTTTGCTGACTTAGATTTTGAGAAAAACTGAAAATCTTAAAAGTCATGTTGAAACTAGTCTTAAAAACTTGCAGCAATATTTTTTGAGAATAATAATGTAATGATTATTTGTCTTGAATGTTTTCAATACTTGTAATCAGATTGCATTAATGAGACTTTGCGGCTGCTATAGATGACAGTCTTTGAGCGCTCGTGTGCACAGTGAGATTTATGTTACAGTCTTTATTAAGAATGTGTTGCAATTTCTGGGATCTTTCAGTCTCCTTGATGTTCACAAATTTGAGGACCCTACAGGTGGTCTGTGGGCTTACCTCTTTTAGATTAACCTAGTGGCTGTTTCTTTTGTATTAAATAGTATTTTCTTTCAGGGGATTATTAAATCTTGCAGTTTAGTGAGGTGTCCCCTAAATGTTTTTGTAATGTGAGTAACATTAGTGCAATTCAACTGCTTTGTTTTCCAAAACTCAGTGTAGACCTGACTTAAACATCACATGAGGATTGATGTTTTGAAAGGAAGTCTTTCTTCACAGTGGGTTTTGCCTGCAGCTGTAGGAGGATGACTTAAAAAACAAAGCATACTGGGATGATCACCGTTAAATATTTAACACCGTACTCTCCCAAAAAAACCCCAACAACTTGCATGTTTTGGAAAATAGGAGCTAGTTTTACCTAAGCAAAGGAAGATCTTAAACTGTCTTCTATCTTGTAAAGATCAGAAATGGCTGATACTAAAATAAAGGTGAACTTGAAAGAATATGTAACTTCCTTTTGAAAACAGTTTCTTCCAGGTGTGTAAGATAGAAGTATTCAGTGTGCGTGTGTGCTCTCACACAAAACTGCAATCCATTTCTATCTTTTCCAGTGTTAAGAGAAATGAGGGAAAGCTGCACAAAAGTTGAAGACCTTTCTTGTTTGTTCCCAAAACTAAAAGAGAACAAAGATGTAGCGCATGGAGGTTTTTCCTAAATACATTCCTACCCTTTTGCTGTTAATTAGTGTTGAAAGAAATTATCTTATTTTAATAACATTGATACTTTCTTTACAGTCTTGTTGAAATGATGAACATATTTAAGAAAAGCACTGGACTAATAATAGCTTTTTTTTCCCCCATGAGGAAAATTGGGATTTTTTTCTTTCCAACAGCTGTAATTACCATTATTGCTACCATTAGGAATGTTTTTCCAACTTGCAGCATTTACTGGAATACGTGTATCTGCATATATATCATGCAATGCTTATTCCTGTTCTAACTCATGTGATAGGTGGTTTAATGTTTAGTGGTTTTTAATGGTGTAACTCAGTGAGTCACCTCCATCAACTCTATTCATGAGTCATCAAGGAGGAAATTGGTTTTATCTGCTCTAGCCCTGTTAGAATGTTTTTCTGAAAGATCAAGTCCTGCTGGCAGCTATTAAACCTAATGAAAATTCTTTTCATTAAACTTCCTGTTTAGAAATAGGGCAGTGTAATTTCCTATATGCTACATGTTTTTTAGCTACATTTATTTTAGTTGCTATCTAGTTTAATGCATTTCCATGTATAATTTTGTATGAGGTAAGAGAGCAAACTTTTTTCATTCAGTTCATAGAATTGAGTAGTTTAGGTTGGAAGAGATCTCTGCAATCATCTAATATTATGCCCAGCTCAGAGGAGGGATTAACTCTGGATTTAGGTTGCAATACGCAGGAACACCCAGAAATCTTTTCAGATTTTGAAAGATTACCAGTATTTTTTCATTTAAAATTATTTATTATAACTGCATGCGATGGAATAAAATTAACTGTTCTGGGATATTGTAGCTTTTGGATCTTATGTATATTCCTTGCTGGCTGCTGAACTTCCAGTGAGTTATTTATTGGAGTGAAATAGTGGAGTATTCTGAGGAAAAGACAAATAATGCACCATCAAAACTATCCCCCAAATTCTAATTTTGACTGCCAAACTAGCAATTTTAACCAGCTGTATGATTTATGTCTTTAAAAATATAGGCATCTTTTGGTACATTACAGTTTTGAGTGAGGCTTAAAGGTCTTAAGCCTCCTGGAGAGGCCTTTGGAAATAATTTGTCTTTTCTAGAAATAGCTTAAGGAAATAACACTCTAGAAGGGAGAAATGAATACTAGTAAGAAGTACAGAAGTGTCATACATATTTTGACACATAGAAAGTCTCTTAGAGATAGAATTCAGTTCCTGTGTTAATGAAAACAGATGAGAATCAACAGCACTGTGAATGACGTTTTGCTCTACACACACAACCTAGATAAAGTGCTAGTTAAGTTACTGATTTTAATGTGCAAGTTTAAGTTTATGGGGTAAGTGTTCGATTTTTTTTTTTAATAAGAATTTTTTTAATGCTGTGTTTTAGCATTATTTTGGTCACCATTCCGTAGCTGAAAGGTGATTGAATAGTCCACTGTTAATTGGAAAGAGCATTTTCTGGCCACAAACACTTGAAAGGAAACTGTGTGATTTGTTGTCTTAATGTTTTTGTTGATACCTTGCTTTTTGCAGGTCTAAAATATTCCATGCTGTATTTATCCCATACCATAATTTTTGACAGTTTTGTTACCGTGAATATTTCATCATTTGGCAACAAGATTTTTAATTTTCTTCAGGCTGCTGCAATTATGAGGCCTGTTTCCAGGCAAAATAGTAGTATTGGTTTGTCAGTTAAAAAAACCCAACCAGTTTTATAACTACTTGTATGTATATTTTCAGTGTGAGAAGGGAATTGCATCTGATATATTCTACTGTATCAATTCTTTTCAAAACAGTTAGTTTCATGGGTTTATATAGTGAATTTAAAAATACACTAATATTAAAAAATTCCAGAAGAGTCATCTTGGCAGTTCTCTGTATACTTAGGCTGCTGGCATCAATAGTGATTGAGGTGTAAGAACACATGATACACCTCAGATGCTCAAGAAATCTTGTTTCTAATACTTTTAAGAAAAGAATGCATACTATCTTAAATGCCCAATATATATCTAATTTGAAAACTGGGGGTATTCAGTATTTTTCTGTAGATCTGCTTTTTACAGTTGATGTTAAAACGAGTTGGAATTGTGAGGAAATCTCATTTTTAATGCTTGTATAGAAAGTAACTAGCAAGAATAATGTGATAGTTGCAATCACAGCAGTGTTTTTTTCTAAAATGATTAATCAGATTCATCAGATGAGTTGGTCCTTCTTGAGGTTTGTTTGCATTAGTGAGTTCTGAAGTATTTTACAAGAATCCTGCAACAGAAGTAATTTGGAAAGTTTGCTTTTGAGTCTTTTACTCTTCTACAATAGAATATTATTCTTTGTTTGCTTCCCTTTGTAATTTTTTTTATCTTCCCAAAGGTTAAATTGCACTTTACTACATGTTCTTTGTCTTATGTTTTTCTTTTTGCCCTGCAATTGCATGTCATCCGTTTTTCTTGTTCTCTTCCAGTTTTAAGTTGTTTTCCCAGGTACCAAGTGACTTCAGAGGTTCTTAATCGCCTCCCTGCATATTTCTCTAGTAAAAGTTTAGCCCTCCTGGCTGCTCAATTTTAACTCCCTTATGGGTAGCTATGGGTGGCTTCAGGGAAGGGGCTGAAGCAGGCTGCTACTCAGAAGAAGAATGAGCAGTTGCATAGTGAGAAAAAGAAACTCTGAGAAGATAACGCTGTCGTTACGTTCTGCAAAGTGCTTGAGTATCCAAGAACGAAGCCCTTTGGCTGGAATATCAGCCAGCCCTGGTTGGCTGCTCTGTTATAACTGCATGTTGGTATTCCTTTCTCTGTCATATTTTGGGCAAAACCCATGGAATAATTGACCTAATTTACCTGCAGTAACTTGTTTATGCTCACATAGTAAATAGCTGTCTGGGATGTGATTTGTTTGGGATAGGACTGAATTTCTATTATCATCTGGACTGCTGCAAGTACAGGTTTTGGCAAATTATCTAAGCACACGTTTTTGTAGTTAACATGTTGAGCATTTAAATTACGTTCATGATATATACTGTCAGTTAACATTTGTAAGTGTGTATTTTCTCTGACAGGGGATTTGTCTTAAATTTGCTGGTTGTGTTAACTGTGTAGAAGAATTTCCCCATGCTGAAAGTTCAAAAGAATATGATAAGTTGATAACGTGCAACAGTAGGAATAATAATTCGTGTAGGCATGTTGATAGATTAACAGGCAGCAGAGATCATAAGGCACATTTATGGATCTTGAGTCTATAGCTGAAATGTTTTTTATATGGTAATAAACTAAACACTAAAGTTAAAGTTACAAAATGGCAAATAACTGCTTAATGTTTTTTGTTAGAAGGGTTATACTAGACTAAAAAAAGAAAATTACAGGTTCTACCCCTCTCTGTACTTACCGCTTAGCAAAGGCTGGTAGCATTTCAAGCTGAGTTTAAAAAAATGGTTTATTGCTAGGGGGAAGTGTAGTGAGCTTTTTTTTTTAAAAAAGTGTATGTTATAGCTTGCCAATGCTTCTATCCTTTGCAAAGAAAACGAGCCAAGTTCTAGTAACTAGTACAACTTTATAGCTCTGTACTTAACATCTGTATCTAGCTAGTAGTGTGCTTGGCCCTGCCTTATATGGTACATTTCACATTAAAAAAAAACCCCACCAACTTGCAGTTGCACCTGTGATGCATTGAGTAAGTTACATGCAGTAATTAAAAATCTGGTGCTTGCCCTCGTAGCTAGAGTATCTCACAGCTGTTTGCGCCATG
This sequence comes from Psophia crepitans, assembly GCA_013399095.1. Taxonomy (NCBI): domain Eukaryota; kingdom Metazoa; phylum Chordata; class Aves; order Gruiformes; family Psophiidae; genus Psophia; species Psophia crepitans. Next base: position 419,621 of record VWZZ01007817.1, on the reverse strand, counting down.
TCCTGGTTTCACACATGCACATAGGCATGCACGCAGAATCTGATCAACATAAACTGATAGTCACAGTGTTTTTCTACAGTATTGGGCTAGGATTGACATTAGACATGATCTACCACTTTGCTTCTTTCTGTCAGGGCTGGAGTGTAAAACAAGACTAATATCAACAAGGTTGTATGCTGATTTGTGACTAACTCATTGGTATCGATTTGTGGGTGTGATTGATCCTAATAGGGATTATGATTTTACTTAAAATGTCAGTTGACATTACTGTGAAAGGTCTGACAAAGTAGTTGCATGTTCTATTACAAAGTGTTAAGGTGGGTTCTAGGATCAGAGGAAGATGTCGTTGGTGTACATCAATTGGCCTTTCATGGCTGGACCTTAAAACCTGCCTGTGTCTTTCAGTTGCGAGGCCTTACTTTCCCTCTCCACACTAAGCCATGTTCTTCTGAAACTAGTGTATAATCTTCTTACGAAGTACATTTTCTAGGTTAATATGAGTTATTAGAAACAAAATTACTGACCTGAGAGCCTTTTGTTGTGTATCTTGTGACAATTTTCCATACCAGGGTACTTTTACAAAACTGTTGACTGTTTTGTCAAATATTGGTGTCTGCTTCTTTAAGTGTGTGAAGATGATGTCTTGTTTGGTGTCCCAAACATGATTGAACAAAAAAGAGTTTTGTGAAACCATAAAAATACTATGAATGCATTTTAGGTTGATTAATATATCTGTTTAAAGAGTGCTTTTAGCAAGACTGATTCAGTTGCCTAGTATATGGAAATGTTTTCAAAGTGTATCTGAACTTGCACTCTTAAATCATAAGTGGAATGATTTTTCAGAATCAGGTAAACTTTTCATATTCTCAGCACATCTGTATTTACTCAAGAGTGGAATATACATTAACATACTTGCAGAAAACTTATGAGAAAAAAGTTTTGGTTTAAGTTTAATTAGTTTTCTATTTGAATTGTGAACTTGTTTCTATTTCATCCTTTTGATGTAAACAGTAGTACTAAAATCTCTTGAAATTAGCTGTGATAGGTGTACTTTGTTTTCCCCCAAGCGATGGTTTTTGCCACTCTGGGTACTGTCTTCTGCGTATTGTTTCACAGCAGGCCGTGGTTCATGATCAGTAATGTCAGAATTCTTTTGCTGTTGGATGACTGAGCATCAATTGAATATGGATCAATTTGGTGTGTTATTTGTCTGTTTAAATGCTAGCTATATAGTTCATGTTGATACTACGTTTTAATGCTGATTTCAGGAGGATGGTATATGAACTAACATATCAGTAGCATGATATAATTTATCAAAAAATGTACCATCACCAAGTCAAAACTATTTGAACAAAGATAAACTGGCAGATTGAGTTCATATACCATAATTTAACACATAAGAGCTTGGTTTCCAATCAACACAGGCATTTTTGAGTCATGAAGCCAGATTGACTGTGTTATTGAACCACGGCCTTAAGGCAATACTGTAATAAGACCTCTTTATTTACAGTTAAAATGTAAATATACCTATTAATGAAAAACTGTGTGAAGATGGATTCATTTGCAGTTGATCGCATAACTATTTATTTGGGAGCTTTTGACTGCTGCATCTGATAAATGAACCTTGTGATGTTTAACCTGTAGCATTATGCAAAAAATCTAAAGCATTGCTATATTGAACTTAATATTCCATTTGATTTTACAAAAACAGGGGAGTATAATTAACTTTATTCCTTGTACCTTTTTGTAATCAATGGAAACTTTTGAAACTTGAAAATTTTTATTTTCGTTGAGTAAATGGGAATGTTTTAAGTTCTAAGAATGATAGGTTGACCATGAAAACTATGTTTACTTTCAGAGAGAACAGGAAATGAGAATGGGTGATATGGGTCCTCGTGGAGCAATAAACATGGGAGGTAGGGATCTGAAGGAAAAAGGCTTCTATAATGTAAATTTTCTTTTTCTTTGGGACTGTACATGTTACTCAAACACTATTAATTGGTGACAACTACTCTAAAAATGAGTAAACAGTGTTAGGAAATAAAAACCCCTCACATACTTCATATCTTTATTGTTTTGACTACCTATGGGAGAAAAATACGATGTGCACGTTAAGAGAAACAAAAAGGCAGGGAAGGATGATGCTCTAGAAATTAATCTGATACAAAAGAGGAATTTTCTGTTTGGGAAGTGTTTGGCGTTCTTTTGGAGGGACTGCCTGTTAAGTTGGGACTGTAACTGCACGCAGTGAAACGATGTAGAGCTTAAAACTGCTAAGTTCTTGTTGACATACCTGACAAAAGGTTAATGAGTAATGTGGTTGGTGTTCTGCTAATTTATTGCAAGTCTGTATTTGCAAATATTCTCAGTTCACTTTTGTGACTTAAAATATCTTCACTGCTAAAAATTGTTTCTTAATAATGAGTGCTTGCTCCATATATGCAGACTGAAACAGTCTGGAATCTAACCCAAAATATCTGCTTTTAAACAAGACTGAAACTTACAATACTTCTTAAAAAAACCCCAAATTTACTAAACTGTATTAACTGTCATAACCCTTAGAAGCTTTCTGATGTTAATTTAAAATAAATTAAGATGATAATTTAATACTGTTTTTGTCTATTTCAAATTTGAAAGTACATACAAAACTTAATAAGCATTATCACTTGACTTTTTGAGTAATGTGAGTTTATAGACTAATGGATCTGCTTGGTCTGGATTTTAAAATACCTTGTACACCATATCCTTGCATTTTTTGAGACACATTTATGGCTGCAAAATAGGAGTAAGCTTTTTCCTTCTGTGAAGGAAGAGTCTTCCTAAAGGAAGACATTGTGAAGTTTGCTACAAATAGTAAGCTGAAGCATCTAAGTTGTGACTAGATTTTTTTATTTTATAGTTGTACTTTTGCATATTATTGCAGTTTTCTTGAAAGTTTAATTTAATTAGGAGACTTTGTAAATACTGATACTGTCCCAGTTGTCCAGATCCACTTTTAACATAGGGATTTGAAATGTATATTTCTAGCACAGTCCTCCTCTTGTCAGGTTTTAATCTTTAACGGTCATGTTCATTATAGTCTTGTTTTTTAAGCTTTGTGCTATGACTTGATTTTAAACTTGAAACAAATGCTTTTAGAAATAAATAAAAGAAGTTATAGGAAGAGTGAACTACTATTTTAAAAAGGGAAGAATACCCATAGCGAATAGGTAAAGATTGTGTGTGTTTCCACAGTATCTGGATTTTAGGTGAGCTCACTGTAGAGAATTTTTTTTTTTCCAACCCATTAACAACCCCGCCACTACAACCTAAAAAGCATCGGTAGAGCTTTAAATAATAGACTGTTGATTGTTGATCTTGGCATCCTGTCTCAACATTTTTGTTGGAATTTTAACTTTATTTTTAACTGGCCTTTACCTGTGCCATTTGCGACTTTTCATCATGTGGGACAGTGGGGAGCTGGAGTATCTTCAGTAATGGAAATAACCTACATGATGGCACTGTTGGAAAGCAAGGTACTTCTGGTGGATTTAGCGTTGGGTTGGCTTGTGCAGGACCACTCATTTTTACATTGTTTTCTGTAGCAAAAAATTGCTGAGAGAAGCTATATGCCTCATAATAGCAGTTAACTGGATCTGTAACATTGGGTGCAGCTGATAAACTTCAGTATGAGAAAAAAAAGAGGCTTTTTTGGAAACTGTCTCTGCATTGATGAAGATTATTAACTATGCCTTGTTGCCAGCTGTGCCAGACTTTGGCATGTACAGTCCAGACACTTAGAGTATACTTTTTCAGCCCTCCAGATTGTAGAAAAAGACCTTTTTTTAGTGTCTGTGCATTGTGGCACAAACACTGATGACTGCTTTCCATCTGTTGTTGAACCTGATCCAGTGGATTAACTGTGTCCCACCGAAAAGAACAGACGATCAGGTGGGTAGCTCTTGGGGTCGGCTTTGGAGATAGGAGGACCTCTGAGGAATAGCTAAAATGCCATAGTGGGCTCTTGCTGAAACTCTGCAGGGCCCCACTCTTTCCTTGCATTGCACTCCTTAGTTGTCCTCCTGCCAGAGCTGACTCTGCATGAAACTGGCTTAAATATGGAGACTTGACAGTATGCATTGCTGTACATAACCCTGGAAACAATATGGGGCATTCGTATGATGCAGAGGATTAAAAGCTGTTGCATTTGAAGGATAAGTGAATGCTATCTGTGTGTGCCTGGCTGGCTAACTGAAGAACAGTTTTAGGGCATATTCAGCTGTAATTCTCTTGAGTTTGTAGCACAATTTTCTGCCTGTTACATGAACTGCTCACGCTTGTGGGTAGGTAAAAAGCATCCGACTTGCACGTACCTTTGTTTTGACTTAGTGTCATGGGGAGAGGTCTTGGAGTTTCTAATTACTAGGCTCAAGAGAGTTCTGCTTTTCAAAATTACAGGATTTTTGTCTAATAAACTTGTTTAGCACTTTACATGTGCTACTGTGTTGCATGAATTGTTTTTGCTAAGCAACTTGCAGTTGGCATAATATATATGATCAAGCCCAGGTCTGCAATTTTAGCAGCAATATCTTGGATGCACTGATTTCACTGGCAGCTGTGATATGGGTACTCAGGGCAGGTAATAAAGATGCAATTTTGCATACCTGCACATAGTCACTGTACTGCATCTGTGCTTAAAGGCCTACTTACAGTGATCTACACTTACTTACTCATTACTAAAGAAGTACCATTGTGATGAGAGATGAGAGGTTGATTTTTGAAACAAAAATAACAAGTTTATTAGTCTAGCAACATGCCAGATTTCTTGATATTCTTGTTATGTTGTCATGACTTAAAACATAGGCTAGATTCCAAAGGCATATATTTTTCCATTATGAAATTTTGGATGTACGCTTTCGACTGGAAAGGGCAAATTATTGTCGGAGTGGGTGGGGTGGTGTGGAGGGCATCACCACCAGTCTTTAAAGTTGATAACACTTGTATCTGCTATTATTAAATATTGTATGTAATCTGACTTTTTTTTCTTATAATAACATGAGAAAATGTTACGAAGGCAGTTTTACCTACCTGTTGAGTATGTTAGTTGGGTACAGGTTAGAGTGGTGTTTCCTAACACTATTATAACAAAATTATTTCAAAAGATGTTTTTAAGCTTTTTTTCTACCTCATGCTGTGAATCAGAATTTTGGAGGAGCCTGTTCTGTTGCTTTCGATTCAAACAAAGCTTCCCTTAATTTTCTGGTACTTTTACTATAATAAGTTACATTTAAATGTAAGGTTTGTTTATGTCATATTACAGATGATTTATTGTAAAGTTGAGTACCATCTTTGTTATTGCTTTTAGATGTTAGACTAATATACTGTAAAAGTATGTATGGCTGACATAATACTGGCAGAACAGTTCTTGCAAATGCATATTTAATGTTATCCCTAAAGAGCCAAGTTGCCTTATAGTTGCAAATTACTGCAAAATCTCTTGATTTTTGCTAATTTGTGGTGTGTATACTGCATATATATGCTATATGAACACTTCAATTCCTGTGTAGAAACTGTGCAGCTATATTTAGCTGTAAGGTTCAGGATTTTTAAATACACAAGGCAGTCTCTGTAATGCACAATAATAGGGATTAATCTGTTTAAAAGCAGATGATTGAGATAAATGTACAGTCTCAAAGAATTTTTTTTTTATTTCTAGTATTGGAAGTCTTGTACATTTGGCTATTTAAATATTGTAATTTGTTTGTTTATTCTTGTAAAATTCAGATAGGACAGCTCTAAGTATAGATTGTTTTGCATAGATGCGTTTAGCCCAGCACCTGCTGGTAACCAAGGCCCTCCTCCAATGATGGGTATGAATATGAACAACAGAGGAACTTTACCTGGCCCTGCAATGGGTCCTGGTCCTTCCATGGGACCAGAAGGAGCTGCAAATATGGGAACACCAATGATGCCAGATAATGGAGCAGTGGTAACGTATCACAAATTTAATTACTTTGAATAGCTGTCATGTCTCACGGCCCGTTTTTGTTACCAAAGATATTTTCACACTGAGTAAGAACATGTTAGAAGTTTTGAATCTACTAAAAGTAATTTTTAGAACTTGCTCATGCAAAATAATTTACAACGCAGAAGGGAAATCTCGATTGGATATTACCATGAAAATCCGACTTCCCCTAGGAACGGGGTGAGTTCTTTGATCAGTAACGGGGCTTTAAATTGAGGTTAGAATGTACAGCACTTGCGGCAAAACTTTGCATGTATGACTTATCGTGAAAAACTGACTGATGGAAGAAATCACTTCTGTGACCAGAAGAAGAAACAACACACCAGAGTAATCTGTAGATTTAGGCATTTGCTGTTTTTTCTTTTGTGAAACTAGTGTATGTATTAGCTTGTTGGAGGTTTTTGATGAACAGTTAAATATTGGGAAGCTATGTAGTGTGAAGATATCTTTGTGTAAACTATGTAATTTTTTTAAGCGACTTTAGTGTTTTTTATATTTCCTTTCTAACACTGTTGAAAGCACGAGATTATGACAGTAATTACATGACTTAGAAAGTAAGTGTGCCAACAGCTGTTAGGGATAACTGTCGTATCAATACAGGAAAAATAATATTGCCCAGTTGCCAAGGGTGGTAGGGAATGTCTTGTATACATTTGGAGGTTTTTTTATCAATAGCAGATAGCCGTTGGGATGCAGTTAAAGCACTAGCCATTTTTGCTCTGTTCTCAATAGCCAGTCACTTTTCCTAGCTGTAATGTCTTATGTAGAGAAACAACTATATAACTTTTAATCTGATTTTCACATATTTTTTTAGTGCTACTCTGTAAATAGATATTTGGAATGTTCTAGTGGTGATGTGTTACAAAGAAGTATATAGTATAAACAGTGACCGTTATAGTTTTATGGAACACAGAAGCATTTTGTAGTTTTTTTTATATATGCCTTCTCAACAGTACCTGTCTTTGATTGAGCAATCTATAACATGAAGTTTGGACAAAATCCTTTTGTTCCTTAGAGGAAAATGAGATTTTTATTGAGAACAAAATACCTGAGTCTGGTCCTAACCAGTTACAGGAGAGGATCTCACTTCACATCATAGGAGCCAGCTCACTTTGAGTTGTATCATTTCTCACTAAGCTGGGAGGACGTTTTTCCACAAAATACTGTTTTCAGAGATGCTTTTGTTGGAGACCACTGTGTTACTGGTCACCTCTGGAACATTCTTTTGTGATTATGTAGACACGGAAAGGTGTAAGGAAAAGAATATGGCATTGTAAATAATGGTATTTATCTCAAACTGTTGTTTTTCTACAGGAAGTCATTGCAGGTGTGGAAACGTAGGGCATATACTGGCACTTCAAAATATGCATGATTATTGGGTTTTTTAACTTCATTTTCTTCTGCTACTAATTCTGCAAATTAGATTTTTTTTTTTTTTTTTTTACTTTATAAAGTTTTTTAATTTGGGGACAGGCCCCTACAGGAAGGTGTAGCCTTATTTTACTTTTCCTGATGTTGGAAAGACACTTTTTAAAGATCCTTTGAGGGCTCTCTACTAAAACACTGTAAGATTAATTTTGATTTCCACAGAGGGAAGTGAAGAATATGCTTTACAGACAAGAAGTACGGTTTTGATTTTTTAAATTTGATGTTTTTCTGAAGTCTTTTAGTTTGTTCCACTGCAATTTTTTGAAACATAGATTCTATTTAAACATAAGATTTAAAAAATTGCTTTTTTTTCACCCTTCTGCTTTTTTGTAGGTAGTTAACTACTGCAGTTTTCTTGTTAGCTGAAAGAGGAGTCCTTCTAGGAAAGATGACTTGACTTTTTGTCCAAAAGTAAAAAATATTATCAGGAGTGTGCAATAAACTATTTGTTGAAATTCATATCCATTGCTAACGAGCAGACATGAGTTAAACATAATTTTTAAACAATATTTAACCAGTGCTGCAGATTTAAAGGTACTTTGGGGCAGTAGTAGATCTTTATGCAGCTGTTGAACTTTTTTCTTATTCAATGTCAAATTTTAAACAATGCACATATATACAACCATTATCTAAGTTCCATATATTTTTATCTATATAGATACAATGCTGTTTTTTAAATAATATGTATGTGAATTAGCAGACTTTAGAACTGTTGAGCTCTACTGGTATTACTGGAGTTAGACTTTCAGAAGAATTCTTCTCTAATTCGGGCATAAAAATGAAGTGCTGGTGTTGAATGTTCTTGTTGAACTCTGAGTACCTGGGCGGTTAACGTAGATCTCCGTACAGAAGGAATTTCTTCTGAAAGCATAACTGTCCTCAATAGGTGAAGGAGTTATTTTAAGATCTGATTGTACCATATATCTGTAACTTTAATGGTTTGTTAGGGTGAGTTAATGTTGTTTAAATTTCATCATGTGGGGTTATATTTTTAAACACTTGCATAAATACTGAACTGTAAGTGCTGAGATGCATGTTTCCTGGTTTAGGTCTTGATTGCTGTAGCCAAATTAATCTGTGTAAGAACATACACCTTTATTAATATTAGGCACAGAAGGCAAATGTGGAATATTAACTGGATTTTCATCTTATATTTCAGGTTAAGCTTTAGATAAATATCAAGATTTTTTTTTATTTTATTATTTTTTAACTAAACATAGTCCAGTTCTGCATTTTGTCACTAGTTGTAACTGGTTTTGGACTGAGTTTTAAAAGTCTAACTGAAGATTCCTAAAGTGCTATATAAAAGGCTGATTCCAGGTAGTATGAGCTGAAATATCCAAAGATATATGGGTGTATAAGTCTTCAGGTTATATTGTTATTTATAGAAAGCTAATTTTTTTTTTCTAGTTCGACAATGTTTCTATGCCTTACCTACCAACTGCAATGTTTCTCCCTTAAGTATGTAAGGCAGACTAGGCCTCAGGTATAAAAATACTCTGCTGTCTCTTCTGTTACATAGAGAATATATATTTGGTTCAGATGTGCTTGAAGGGATGAAGCTACATTCAGCACCAAAGTTGGTCTTAAGCTTTTAATTTTTTATTTACTTTACAAAGTTGGAGCATAACATTAGCAGTCTTTAATTTCCAGCTCTTTTTCCATAATAACTAATTGAATTGCTCCTTTCTTCCCTCTATGTGTGATCCTGATTCTGCTGGACTATCTGCTGAACTTCATGACAACATCACTTGTGGTTTTTGTTGTAACTCACATTTGGCATGTTCCAAATGGACTTGCATTAGCATAATGAGAGATTCCCTCAAGGAGGTCCATCACAGATGGGTTCACCTCTGGTTAGTAGAACGGGCTCTGAAACTCCTCAGCCGCCAATGAGTGGTGTAGGTGCCGTGAGTGGTGGACCTGGTGGCTTTGGTAGAGGAAACCCAGGGGGCAACTTTGAAGGACCTAACAAGCGTCGCAGATACTAAAACTTATTTCATTCCTCACTGTTCAGAAATTCCGGTAAAACTATACAGTGATTTGCCTTTATAATTTTAGCTGTTATCTGGAAACGGTTTTATTGTTATTGTAGTCTTTAAAACAGTTTCTTTTGTAAAACTTTTTTTGTATTCAGTCATAGGCTTTGTAGTATAGAGCAGAAGTGATGCAGATCATTATGTAAGGCAATGTGTTTGTGACTCTAGCAAAATACAATGTGTGACTATGCTGTAAAACATGCAGTTATCTGATTACAATAAAATATAACAATCACTTGAAAGGGTTTTGGGAATGTTATTACTAATACTGGGTGAGAATAATTTTATGCTTAATTACAAGTGGCATCGTTTTCATTCTTAGTAGTTTCTCCTGTGTGTTAAAGTTCCATTCTTAATTTGTTTAGCTAAACTACATGTTGCAGTACGTATTATGGACAATTTATAATACAACTGCTTTTGTTTTGACTTTTGAAAAGCATCAAATTTTATACAAAGTGTTCTCAATGATACTGTGTCCTTGCATCTCAGTCTCCCTTTGCAAACTTAGGCACAGTAGGCTTATCAACAGAGTGTATCAGTTACAAATTCTTGGAAAATTTAACTTCGGGAAAAAAACCACACCTTTGGAAAAGCAATCTGTATGTATGCTTTATTCATAACAGTATGAATGAATTTACCTAAACCATGCTTCTACAGAAGAAAAGCTGTTGTGATATCTGTGTGTTCTGCTGGTCACTGAATTATGTTGCCGTTGCCAGGAAGGAGACATTTGTGCAAGCTGGTTTAAAGCCTTCCGCTGTGCAATGCATCATTATAAGTATACATTTTCCCCAGCACTTGGTTTGAATGGAAACAAGTCTGTTACCAATTATTAACTGTTTGATTAGGAGGCAAATACATGTTTTCCAGTTAAAATAACTGTTCATTTGTAATAGAGTAGTATGCATTTAGAAGTATCGCACATGAGTATTCTTGATAAATGTTTTACAGAATGATGAATACCCATGTCCAACACAACTCAGGCTAGATATGCTGATTGAGTCTTAAGATAAAACTGATGATGAAAGTATTGGAAAGCTTATTATGATTTAGATCTTGTCAGTCGTGGAAGATGATGGAAAAGGCCTATTGGTTCTGTTCCTGTAATGGCAAGAAAGTAGGGATATTTTTGGTTACTATTGCTTTTTTTCCTGTGCAAGATAGTTGTAAAATTATTAGAGTTCTATCAGTTCATTTATGTTTTCAGAAATAGAGATTACTGAAATTTATCTGCATGATTTGGTAAATTGATTAAAAACTGATGTGAGATAACATGATGCCCTAATTATATTGGAATGGTATGCATGGGATGCAAGCAGCAGAGAGCATGTATGTGTTACTCCTTAATACAGCAGCAGGGGTCTTGGTGAATTGAATTGTGAGCAAATAGGTAACAGAAAAATAGTGGCATTGCTGGCATTTTGGAAGTACAGTGTTATTTAAATTGCCAGTGTTAACACGGTTTAAGGTAGAGATTTTGATTTACATCACTTCAGGAGTTACCACACGTGTAGTCCTTATGGGTGACATCTGTTAACTACTGAGCATTTTCCCCATGGCTGTCTTTAATGTTTCCCTTTTTGCTCGACTTAAGATGAAATGCCACACTTCAGAGTTTGTAATGCACTAGTGAGTTAGGCTTAAAGTCTGAAATACTCTTTCCCCTTCTTGATACATATATCGTGTTACAGTACTCATTCTTTCAAAACCCTACAACTAGTTTTACTTAGCCCACTATGCCTAAAACTCAACATTTGGGAAAATTGCTGTTTTTTCACTGGGTTTGCATATAGCAGCTACTTGAGCTCTCTGCTTTGGTGTACTGCATTCAGTTGAAAATGCAGTTTGCATCGGTGTCTAAATGTTAGATTACTTTTGTCTTTTCCGCCTTCATATGTGGCATTTTTATGGGGATTGAGAAAGTGCTGGTGTGAGTTGGTAATTCTAAACTGTAAAGCTGTAAGGAGAACATGTTTTAAATAAAACTTGAACTACGTTCAAGAGTTCTGTTCAGTTTTTCAAAGGAAAAGGCTGTGTCATTTAATCCTTTTAGCTAACTCATGTATACTTGTTCAAATATTTACACCTTCATCCTTGTAGTATCCGAGTATGTTTCAGAAGTACATTAAACATACCAAATCTGCAAAAAGTGCTTCATTCTTTCTTCGCCATCCTCATGCTATTTTAAGTGCGTGTTTGTTGCACCACTTTTTTGCTACCAAGCAGAGCTATGTAGGTATTTGAAAGTTTTTGCAGATTTTAATATTGGTGATTTTCATTCCACAGTTGTGAGCCACCCTTCCTGTAAAACTCTTGGATGGCTCTGCTGCATGGTAGTGGTGGGTTTGTCTGCTGTCCTTATTGCAGAAGATCATCTAATCTCTTTTTAAATACCCATGAACCAAGCCTTTAAGTCCTAAAAAATTAATACGGAAATGTTGAATGGGGCACGCTTTAAAGATTTCATGAAGAATTCCTTTTGTAGCTGATGACAGGCTGCCAAATTCTGCTCTTAAAAGCTTTCTTAGGACTGCCTGTCAATGTTGATTGTAACAGCTCAATGGTAAAGGCAGTGATTTTTGTTTTTCCATTTGTCTTAGTAACTGACTCTAGCTATATGATAAATACAAAATTTTGTTAGAAAAGGAATAGTCCCAATCTGATTCTTAAAAATAGTGTGCAGGTGTGGCCAGGCAGTGGTTTTGCTTGAAGGTACTGCCCATATGCTGGAACTGGTTAATTTTCCTTTTTCCTCATCTGGGCCATCAGTTTATAATTTTTTCTGTGTGCACATGTACTTAAGTTTTTAACTGTCTGTTTGACTAGAAAGCACAGCCAAGTCCTGACTCTGCTATACGCTGTGGTAAAACAAACTTGGAAAGGATATGAAATTGACAACTACAATGCACTCTCTTTTGGTTATAGTTCCCAAAATTGCAGTCTAAACTGTTTAATTGAGAGATACAATTTTAACACTTAAAAGATAGCAAAGTTTTACTGTTCCATTTAAGTAAAAGAAAAGACACCAGCAGCAGAATCCAGCTTGTCTAGCAGTGTTTGCATATATCACTGCAGTTATTTGAAGGGGAGCTATTTGGCACTTGAAACCATACAATTCATTTTGGTTCTGAGTTAATTTCTTTGTAGTTTAGTCAGGTGTGCTCATTAGATAAAGTATATTGATGTCTTTGGAAACTTAGTGGCAATTCAGATATACTTAATTATATTTATTTCCTAAGAACGATACTTACAAATTACTGTGGATTGTCTGGAAAGAAAATTCCTGACCTTAAGTTGTTTTATTTATTGTACACATTTGTTTCATCCAATTGGACACAAAGATATGATTAGTTGTAGACTATTATTAGAACAAAAGGTTAAAATAGATAGCAAGAAGACAATATGAACTGTTACATTAATTTAATTTTAACCATAATCCAATAGGATTTTACAGTGTGCATTCTCTGAGGAAATTCTGATCTAAAGTATACTGTCATGTTTTAAAATGTTATATCAAACTCAGTTTTTGCCTTTTCCACTTTCGATTTCAGATTTTTAACTTGAAAAAATAGAACAATCTCTAATAAATTCTTTTAAAAAGTACTAGATGCGCATGCATTGACTTTTCTGAAGTACTGATTGTTAAACAGTCACAATCTGCGTTGAGATAACTTGGCTCAAAAATGCTGAAATAACTGATCTGAAGGAAGATTCTCAAGTGAAAACCAAAACCCTGTAAGCTTTTTGAAGGGAGAATATGCTTTGAGGTGAGATTCTCAGCAAATGAGTGGTGTGCTCTGACATGAAGCTCATTTTACTTAAGCACGTTGTGGAAACTAATTTTTTGGCATACTTCTTGTTATACAAAAAATTAATATATTGAGTTGGATCATAATTCTTCTTTTCTCAGTGAAGACAGGTCAAAGTATATTATAATGGCAGGGAAGGCTGGGTGGCAACTGATGGAATCAGTTTATGTTGGACCACAAATGTGAACGGATTCTCTGTCCGGTTCTTGAGCCTTGAAGTGCCTATCCGTAGGCGGTTTTACACAGTCTGCATCCAGCACCTTGTGTTAGCTTGTGCTTGGGGCCAAAACTGCGGGACTTGAGAGAACACATATTTCAAATGTAATTAATTGTCGTCTCAGGAGGCCTGAATTTATTAATTTGGCTGCTGTGCTATCATTAAGATGCAAACCATTTTGGGACTTAGTGTTTTCGTTGAACTGTTAGCTCACTTCTAGCATGAGGCAATATCAGGTCAAACATCCCTGATCTTTGAATAGTGAGTGTAGCCTATGGAAAATTAGCAACTTTGGACATGACTCATTCAATTATTGTCTGTTCAGTGCTAGTTTAGTGGCAAATGATGAACTGTATTATCCCGAAAGCATTTGTTTTCTTAAAATTCCATTCAGTGAAATGTGAGAACTTCATAAATATATAAGGATTGACTAAAAACTGAAAACTTAATGTCGTGTTTTGTATCAAAGACTTCTTGTTGCCTTTCAGGTTATACTGTAAAATATACTTAGTCCTAATAGGTGGTCTCACCAATTAGGTGTTTTGCTGTTACGAAGAAATCTGGTTAGTTAGTTTGATGATTAGACTGAATGATCTTAGAGGTCTTTTCCAACCTTAAAGATTCTATGAAAATATTTTTAAAATCATAGCTGTAGGCGTTTCAGGTTTGTTTCCACAATAATCCATGACATACTGAAGTTTATCAAAATGAAGTTATCTGTCTAAAATGTAAGTTGTAGCATGGATAAAATGAAGATTGAATTTTCATGAAAACAGTACTTCTGATTTTTTTTAAGTGCATGGAAACAAGCCCTCAATGTGTTTGTTTTCAGTGGGATAGATTTAATAGGTCTTTTCCATCTTGAACTTCCTTAAGTGACTATGAAAATAGTGTAATTGCAATTTGGAGGTATTCATACCAATGACCTCAGCCTGACTTCTAAAAGCAGTAAGACATGGGTTTCCTCAGAAAAGCAGTATAGAACAGCAACCATTTTTTCCTAATTGAAGGAACTATTCAGAAAAGTTTCTGTTCAGAGATAAGCATAGCATACTTACAGGTAAAATATTTTTAAAACTGCTTTTGTATAATGATGATTTTATACCCAAATAGCATTACAATAAAATTAAAAAAAAAAATCTTTGTAGGTGTGGGTAAAAACTTACTGATTTGTTTGTAGCCCCTCAAATAGAGGACAAAATGCTCATCATAAAGAGGTATGAGATACAAAAAGAACTTCTTGTGTTATTGCATACATGTTGATAAGGTTTTTCCGTTTGTTTTAATAAATGGTTTGTCTAGAGCTTCTGGTCCTAGTTTTATTAGTGTGCTTTTATATCTTCATTTCTGTAGAGTAAAGCATAGCTGTATAATTTGATTGAATTTACATGCGAACTGTATACGGGATGTTAAGTTCTTGACTTATAAGAAGTGCAGTGAGAATAAAGATATTGTTCTTGCCTTTAACTTCTCAGTTAAGAAAAAAAAAATGCACAGAACCTTCAACAGGAATAAGTGTGAAGAGTCCTGTATGTAAATTGAAAAAAGATGGGGAAAGGGGGAATAAAGTAACATAATAAAAATGGGAGAAATGTGGTTTAATTTTATGTCTACAGCAGATTCACAAAAATAACTTTGAAGCTGTTATACATGAAAACCACAAGCTAACTAATTTTTAATGGAAAAGATGGAAATACTCGTTCCATTAATGTCTTGGATTTTGTAAAGTTTGAGTTCAGTGTTATGCAGATGGCCAAGGAATAGCAGGAAACCTGAAATGAATTAATTTTCTAAAACTTTTAATATTCATAGGACGTAGAGTGGGGTCAGTGCAGTTGGATATCTCTTCTATGTTGTTACAAAATTGTTGTGTGTGACTTGATTTTTGTGGCTGAGTGCAGCAGCTTTATACAGTATACACACCTCATGTTGTCGTAAGTATGAAATGGCTGATTTTAAGATTGCTTTTCTCTCATCAAACCAGCGAGAATCCAGTCTTAAACCTATATGTCATAGTCAGCGAAGCACTAATTGAAGATGGTGTAAAGGAGAACAAAATAGTGAATATTCATTAGTAATTATGGGATAGGATTAAAATATTTTTGTTAGGTTTTTGCTTTAATTTCACTGTAATAATTTTTATATTTATGTGAAAGGGAAAGTAATTTTTACTCTCAATGAATGTTCGAAAGAAAAAAACCCACCAAATGAAAACACCCCTCCAAAAAACCAAAACCACCCCAATGCCTAACCCCACCCTAAGCAAAACAGCTTTTCCTTCTTTAAATAACTGTGTATACTTAAGCAAGGTGGAAGAGGAAATGTAATCAATCTAAAAAGATGTAAAAACCAGAGGGTTTATTGTAATTCTTTTTGCAGCTGTTTGCTCTTGGTGGTTTTGGCATTTTAATGTGTTTCCTTTTTTAAAAACTCTAGTACTATTCCTTATTTGCTGTAAAAGGATTTATTCTGCAGTGTTACTACTAAGCTTTAAATATTTTTATCTAGTGTAAGACTGCAGGAAAAGCCCTGTGTAAACCAGCTGTCGCAGAATGCAGTCTTTGAACTGCCAGCTGGAAGTGGTCTTTCAAGCTGCTTACAGATGTTTCAAAATATTTGTATGCTAATGGAAAATTTGAAATCTTTATGTGCATATTTAAAATAATAATTCACTACATGCATTGCTGCAGATGAGAATAACCCTTTACCCTCCTTGCTGCTTGGTTCTGTTTCCTGCCTGCTTTGTGCCATCCCTGCATCTCTGTGCCCATGCAGTGAGCAGGGTAAAAGAAACCCAGTGAAAATGATCAATTCTGCTTATTTTGGTGGGGGAGGAAAGAACAGCAAACAGTGGGCAGCAAAGCAAGACTCCTCACAGCTGCGCGGGCATAGGTTAGTTTGTGCGGTATCTACGTGCTGCATAGAGAATGTTGTTCTCATGTGTATGTTCTCATTAAGTGAGTTTGGATTACTCTTTTGGTACTTCTTAAGAAATACATAGCATAGACAAATAGGTAAGAAATACGTTGAGTGCTTTAGATGTCTGAATAGCATAAGTATATTTTACATTCTTAGTGATAGTTGGCCCAAGAGGGCAAGTATTTGAAGTAATGGACTAAAAATGTACACTAAAATGTTGAGCCAAATTATATGTGAGCTTGACCTGTCTGTTCGCTTTCTGCAGTTGCCAAGAAGGTTACATGCAAGCCAGTAAAATATGGAAAATAGTGTTCTTCATGATTTCTCCGGGAAAGATGACATACAGAGTTGCTTTAGAGAAGCAAGACTATTCACATGTACTTTTTCTTTGAAGAAAATATGTAGACTTCAATTTTAAAGATGGAAAATCCTGTCTTTTAAAATGCTAATGATCATCATTCTTTGATACAATAGCACTTCATGGTTCCGTATATTACGTTCCACTTTTAAGGGACGAAGCATGTGAAAGGTAAGATGCTGCTGCAGTTTTAATCGACTTCAGATCAAAAGCCTTTTCCAGAAGGCACAGAAGGAGAACTTTAATAATGAAACAGTAGTTTATCTTCAGTTTTGTTCCAGTGTGGAGCGTTGTGCTTCTAGCACTTCCAGCATTGTATCAGTGGCAGTTCCACATGTGACTTTTTCAGAACCAAATCTGTGGCAAGTAATAACAAATAAAGTTTCTGCCTTGGTGTGTGAAGAATGCAGTTACGACATTTCAAAAACTGAATGTTCAGAGTTTTGAAACAAAATGTATGAAATAAGTGTCATATATTGAATTACTGGTTTAAAAGTGAAAAATATGTCAACTTAGCAGTTGGGATGGCTATGCTTTTAGAACCATTTCAGTATATGTGCTGGTTTATCATTGCCATGTTAAGCTTTGTGTAGTTTTTGTAATATCACTTAATGCATGTTCAGCATTCTTCCATCACAGTTGTGTACCATTTCATATTTTATTCACACTGCTGAATGCCATTGTCTGTAGAAGGGGGGTACTAGAACGTTCAGTGTTAATGTATCTTGTTTAGGAGGTTTTTCATTGCTAGGCTTGCTTTCTGTTTTGTGTTCACTCTGCATGTTTTGTGCAAAATATGCTTTTTCTATTGCATATGGGGAGAAGGTAGCAAGTCATGAAAACGTGTTTATTAGGAAAGTAGACGGAAGTCCTGGACGCCTCTTACTGCTCCTAAAATGACAGCTGGCTCTGGAGAATAAAATAACTTGGTATACTTCCATGCATTATTACATCTAGATTTTTTTCCTGCTTATGGCCCACTTCGGTGTTAATGTTAAATTAAAAAAAAGTTCTGAGCTTAGTTTCCATAGATCGTCTGGTTTTAATCACAAGCATGTGTACAAGACAGTAATCACAAATGACTTGATGTTTGCTCTGAATAGTACTGTAACTCCCCAAGTTGTATTAAACATAAAAAAAAAAATTAGTTCGTTTCATAATTTTTAAAGTGAAACTTTAACAGTTGTGTTGAATGAGAGTAAGCCAGTCCACTGGGGGGTGGGGGAAAGTACAGAACTGTGGAGAAATCATGCTCTTATTTTGAGTTGCATTATGTTACCAGGCATGCATTTTTTACTCTTTAAATTGGGACCATTGTGCAAAACTGTTTCAAAGACTTAATGAGATATATAATTTGTCTTATCCAGGTGTAAGCATCTTAAAAATAGAACTGATTAGATTGAGCACATGTACTTTACTGGAGACGATGGCATGTAGTGTGAATATCAGAAACAGGGTAATTCAAGTGATGGTCCTTACTGAAGGCTGATATTTTGTGCCTTTAAGCCTAGTTGCAAAAAAGCTGATTTTGAGCATGATACTTACTACCTTTGAAATGAACTCTTTCATGTGTCTTTTTCTTCTTCCAGTTAACCGTAAACCTAAATTTCCTAGGTGTCTGGTATTTTTGGGAAATAAATACTGATCTTAAAACTCTGTGCCCAGAACATTGATAGTATATTTGCATTTCTGCTTTATTGCTGTAGTAGTAAGAGAAGTACTCATAGGTTTGAAGGTATTCATCTAGATTTGGGGGCGGGAGGGTAAGGGATTGATTCTTGTGTGTTTCTTAATTCTTGAGGCCTCAGGTAGGAAAACTGGTAATGTAGAATCTTCATATTGTAAAAAAACAACCCCAAAAAAACCCGCCCAATGTCAAGGAAGCCGAATGGTGTATCTTTAAAGAAGGTGGGAAAATTATTTTACTAGAGGTCTTGCATATTTATGAAGTATTTAAGCTCTGAATCTTTCAGTGGTCTGAGATTGAGGACATGTGACTCAACCCTAACCTTCCATTAGGATTATGGTGAAAATTCTGCAAGCTTCAGCCTCACGTCACTTGTAAAGCTTTGCAGTAGTGTGATATACTGACTGTGGGATTGGGCCAAATCATTCATCTTTGAAGACTCACTGGCCTGCTCTGGGTATCCTTATCCATTCCATTTAGGACTTTGTTTCCTATTCTGTAGTCCATATTTTCTTTTTTATTGTAAAAGGCTTTAACTTTTCTTGATAATGTGGAAGATACAAGTTGTATGAAACTTTATTTGGGGGTTGTAATAGTAAACTTGATGGGGATGGGTTAAAGGAAAGAATCAGATTTCAGATGCACAGTAAAAGCAGTTTATGTGATTTGTCAAGTCATTATATACCTCTTCATATGTGCTTTGTTAGTATATGAATATCATGTATGTATTCTTAACTTGTTGTGTTGTTCAAAAGGATTTACGGCTTTTCCTGGGGGGAGTGTGGGGTGTGAAGACTTCATTCTGGATTAATTTAATTTTAAAGTTTCTATTTTGTGTAAGCCAATACACAGTAATTTAGTACCAATAAACGAGAACTTAAAATAGATAGGTACCCTTTCTTGACTCGTAGGTGTGTGAAAATACTAACATGGAAAAGTAAAAGTAGATAAGTGCTCTTCATGGCTTTACAGATAGGGGAGACAGTTACGTGGAAAAGCATGAAGATGTGGTTTGACCTTATCTTTCAGTTTTTCTTCTAAAAATTTGGAAGCTACCAAAGCATTAAAAACCCCAAATATGACTCTTGATAATCTTGATCTAAAGTTCTTAAGTTTTGTTTCAGTGTTCTGCTATAAATGAAAATAGTTCAGTGTAAACATGCAAATAAAATACATGCTTTAAGGACAAAATAAGTCTGAAAGCCTGTGTTTCATTAAGATACAGAAAAGAGTAATGTTATTGGGGAGTTTGGCTATATTTTCTCGTATTTTTAATTTTTGCCTACGTAATCTTAAAGGAACAGCGGTGGAACTTCATTAATGACAACAGAGAGAGGCTGACTGTACAAGACAAAATTGTGCTGGAAAAGGACTGAAATCCAAATATGTGTAACTTAATGTACTGCTGCTTCCAATAGAGGACTTCTGTCATGAGTTTAGAAAGCTACTGCTTAAAAACTCATGCTGCCCAAATCTGGTCCTGATGTCATTGCAGGAAAATGTCATCATTGCCCTGATCATGACAAAACAATAGGACCATGAGGATTAAAGTTTATAAAGATTATAATTATCTTGCCACAGTGCTAACATCCAAGTAGTTGAACGATTGGTACCTGAGGTAGCTTGTCTGCTGTTTGGGTACGTGCAGAGCTGCATGACTGCTGTAGCCTGCCCAGGACTTTGAATAAAGTAGTGCCTTCGGGTCTTTCAGCAGTTGCTTCACCAGCCTCAGTTAATGAAGTTCCTTTATGGCTACGAGGGTGCTGGTTGAAGTCTTCATCTCTTCTGCTTAGCAAATTTCAGCTGCACAGCAGCAGCTACCCCAGTTGGAGGTGGAGAGCGGTATAGCCATGGAGCACTTCAGTCAGCATTTGCTCTTGCTGACTACAGTCATCTTAGTTGACACCTTTTCAGTCCTTGCAACATGCTTCCAAATGTTACCTTTCATGAATGAAAATGTGGCATTTTCAATAAGGTATTGATTGAGGAAGCTTGAGTAGAGACTTAAGAAATATTAGATACAAATGTTCCAAAAATACAAACCCGTTACACTTGTACCATCAATGACACAAATTCCTTTGATAATTCAAAGTGTGTTACAGAAAAGGAATCTGTTGGGTGATTATTTCAGTCTGATTTGTAATAAAGATGCAAAGACCTGGTTCTGCTTCCAAGTGCTGAGATTTCTCTTTAAACTATTTGGATATCTGCATTTATTTTAGTTTACACAGTGTGGCGTAAACTAGAATCCCTCAAAATTTATGCATAAATAGACCCTGTCAGCACACTGAGTAATCGGATGCTGATCAGATGTGAGATTTTGCAGAGCTGAGAATGAAAGTTAGTTCACTGAAATAGGTTTTTAAATAAGATGAAAATGAAGTTACGAGAAGGCAAGAACAAAGTTGAGCAGAATAGGAGAGCAAACTACAAGCTCTTTGAAGCTGGTCCGTGAAAAGTAGTGGAAGAATCTGATCGCAGGTAAATGTTCTGTAAACCTTTAGAGAAACTGATACCTCAGTGTGCGAAACTTCAGTTGGAAATGCGGAGTTCACTGGAGGAGCTGCGTCTTGCTTACATGGAGTTTCTGTTTCAAGACAGCGAATGATGTTTGTAGTGTGTTAGAATGGCCATTTTTTCCCTTGTGTACACCAGAAGTCACAAACGGGTAACTGACCTAATAACTTGTATGTTCCAGTCTAATGTGTTGATATTTACAAATCTGTCACCTGACATAGTTTTGATAACTTATTTTTAAATACATATTTTTAATATGAGAATGACAATGTGAGGTTGCATCTTGAAATCTGGATGAACCATGATGAAAAATAGTGCCAACAGTCAATCTCTTTGACGCACAATATTTCAGTCTTTACTATAATGCCAGCTGTCTGCCTTTGTATGTAAGATGGTAACAAAAGGAAGTTCCCCGTTTCTTACCCTGTGGACTTGGCATAGTCCTGTGCAAGCGTGGTTTTATCATTAAGGCCTTTGTACTTTGTCATTCTCAAATGAAAGTTGTAGCTAACTGGGGTGCCTTTTAAGGGGGAGGACATAGATGGTGGAAGGGTTAATTTTAATAGTATTCCTAACACACACTGAGATGCCTGATAGTTAAATTTGTTATTCAAAGTCGAAATTATTCCTAATATTGTGCTTTTCAGTCCGCTTCATTACATTTTAGCGGGTGCTTACTTTGCTCTGCGCATATGAGAGCTTAATGACTTAATACTTTTTTAAAAATGCTTGATAATCACTTTAGTTACTTCACTTGCATAGGAACAATAACTTTTATCTTGTAGGCAGTAACCACTTCTACTAAAGCAAGGAAAGTATAATGGTTACAGAAAACAGATAAATCTTAATGAGTCCAGCACCAGCAATATATCCAATTATGCAACTAAAGGACAAAAAAAATGTTTTGAGTCCCAGCTTGCCAGATGGTGAAGCTTATACAACGGTAGCAAGTAGAGAATCTTTGCTCTTAGTTTTATGTAGTTGAGTTCATTTGAGTATTCTGCCTTAAAAATTTTCACAGATTCCTATGTGGTGTTACGTACAGCTTTCAGCCCAGTTCTGAATAGTAATCTGCCTGGACTGGGCAAGCACAGGCTTGGTTTGTTGCAAGGGCTAATTACGTCATACTGAAACAGATCTGTAAATGCCTGCATCTCTACAAAACACAAATTTTTGCGAAAAATGGTACCTTTATTCAACATTGTTTTGGGGTTTTTTTTTAAAATTTTTTTTTGGAAACAGGTAAGTCTCTGTGTCAGTGGAGTAGTATGTGATAAAGCATTTGCAGGATAGCCTGCAGTTTATTAATGCTGTTCTGTTGTCTTTGTCTTGAAATAGAGGTTCCATTTCAGATTATTTCAGAACTAATGTAAGATTTTCTTTTTTCTACCAAATACGGCTTTATCATGGTGGAAGCTAGAAGAAGTTGGTGTTCTCATGAAGTTATCAGAGAGAAAGACTGCCACCCAGCAGAAGTAGCATAGGAAGGAAATTACTCAATTGCACAATGAATTACCAGATCTTTTGACAGGACCAGAGGCAAGGGGCACAAACTGAAACAGGAGGCTCTGAACATCAGGAAACACATTTTAATGTGAGGGGGACCGGGCACTGGCACAGGTTACCCAGGGAGGTGGAGGAGTCTCCATCCTTGGAGATATCTGATGCCACCTGGACAAGGTCCAGATCTGGGTGGCCCTGCTTGAGCAGGGGCTTGGACTTGATGAGCTACACAGGTCCCTTCCAACATTAACCCTTCTGTGATTCTGTCATCTAAATAAAGCTTTGAATTTATTGAACTTTATACGAATTGGCATTAAAAACAACTACATGCTTAGATATTTGAATGCTTTCTTACGAGGTTTTGTTTCAATATAGATGTATATATTGCTTAGTACTGTTAAATTTAACATTTTCAAATGAGGTGCTTCAAAGATGAAAGCTCTTTGAGTGAATCTTGAGCTGTTGCTTTTTATAAGGACCATGTGATTACAGCTTGCCCTGCTCATTCCCCCAGCACGGTCTTATAGCTTCAGAGATTTTAGCCCCACAAAGATAATAAATTCTGCTGTCATTAATTTGGCAGAGGAGGTTAGGACACTGGCCTAACTTGGCACCTGCTGCAGAAATGACAGGTAAGGAATCCTACAGGAGAGAATGGGGAGTGTGGTGTGAAGTTGTGTACAGCAGCGTTGCTAACACCCTAGGAGTAAAACTGCTGTGTACTGGTGAGTTTCACAGCTCCTTAGGAATGCTGGGGGGTTACACTGGGAGGAAGTTGGATTATGCACAGTCTAGGAAGTGTCCCTTGAAAGTAGATCCCCCCAGCTTTTGGAAGATCCAAAATATCCTCAAAGTAGTGAGATCATTGCATCTCAACTATATGTAAGTATTTTTCTATAAAGTTTATGCTGATTTTCTGCAGTCTTTAAAATCTGAGAAAACTCTCTTAGGCTTTGCCTGTACACATTTTTGCTACTTTAAAACAACTAAAAAAATATTTTGTAATCAGGTGAAATTGAAATTAATAAAACCATGCCTATTTAAATGTCTCTAAAATTTTCTTAGTGGTTCTCGCATCTCAGATCGCATAACTGGAAACTTGTTAGCATGGTGCGTAGCGCAAAGATATCCTGACTTGTGATATAGTAGTAGGGCAATACTGATCCTGCGGAACTCTACACCAGCTGTGCCAGTTTTGCTATATCTAGTTTACAGCATACTTTTCTAAATTTGTTTCAAACTCTGTATATAAACAAGCCATAAGTTTCTGTGATAGATGAACACATTCAGAACTTCTACAACCTGACATAAAACAAGCTCGTGAAAATTTAACTTCCAATGCCAAGTGATGCAACTGTTTCTGATACTTTTGATCTGTCAGGTCTCTTAAGTTTTCTTTGTTAATTGGTGAAGTCACATCCAAACATCATTATTTCTAGGTGAAAGGGATGAAGAGGGTTAAAGGTGATTCCCGTGCTCCTTCAACAGTTTTGTACTTCCTAGCTGCTCGTGATAAAGTGCCATAAAATGCATGTTCCGAATGGAGAAATGATGCTGTTACTTGGATGTTTTTCCAGTCTGCTCGGCATGAACACAGTCACTGAAAGTGGAAATCTGAACATCTGAAGACATTCCTGCTGCATTAATGACAACATGTAGAATGGATTAATTATGAAAATCACTGTCTCGTTAGCCAGCTGCTCCGGTGCTGCTGATTTCCTGAACTTGACATGGGGAACACAGGGAAGGGGGCCATATTCAAAAATACAGGATAGAGTTGCTGTTTCACGTAGGATTATTTTGATAATTTTGACTAGACGCTCACTAAGACTTGTGAAAATATGTATATATTTATAAAAATTAACACTTTGTGTAAGTAGTTAAAGACTTGATTCCCTTCTGCTGATCAAACAACTTTGAAATTGTAGTGAGTCTTTTTTGCACCCCCCTCAAAATGCTCCTTTTGTATTAAATGCACTGTTTGACATCTCGAAACATAATGACTTGCAAATGAACAATTTTTATTGTATTTACAAAGTACTTGGAAATTTCAGTGCTTTCAAATTCAAACCTTGCTTAAGCTGCACAGATGAAGTCTTTGTCCTTTCTGTTTCAATATTTTCAGACGTGCTCATCATTCCCCAGATACTGAAGAAATATTTTAACTTCTGTATGAGTGAAGTTTTGCAATCCAGGAAAAACAGAAAAATAGTTGTTCCTTGATGGTCCTAATGTCACTGGTATGGGTTTGTTACCTAGCCGTTAGTGACTGCCACTGGTTTTTCTTCTTTGAAATCTGATTCCAAAAGAGGAATCCTACCACATTCGCATTCCTCGTTCTGTATAAGATGCTAACCTTATAAACATGAAATGTGAAATAGATGTAAAAGGTTTCTAATAGTTTTGTCAAGGAAATAGAACACCTTGCTTGCTCAGGTCAAGTAGTCCCTTTTTGTTTCTAGGAACTTATTTTTCCTTTTGAGCCTTAATTTGGTAATGTTCACTTTTTCCCTTAAATACTTATTTGCTTCTAGCTGTCTGCAAGTACATGCTCTTACGGAGAGAATTTGGGGAGCATAAGATCGGGAAGGGTTATGTTGCAGTTTGCTGTAATCCCTGGCAGCCACGCAGTGATGCCCAGGTGACGATTGCTTTACTCTCTGATGGTTTTGTTGTTGCAAATGTGCACTTTTGTACTCGGTAGGGGCTGCTTGGATTAAGGTGAGCAGGTTTGGCCAGACCTGAGTAAAAACTAAGAGAAGAATGGGGAAGAAAAGACTACTTGACCATATAAAAATGTCTAGCACTGTATTTTCTGTTAGTACATCAGCAGCCAACATTGTTGTCTGTTACCTTTTGATAGGTAAACCTGAACAAATGCAAACATGAACACAGCTCTGCGGATCATCTCGGGTTCCCTTTGGAAACCCCAAATGAATGGCCACAAGGGACTGTGTGTTTTCCTGAGAACAGCTCGGCATTGGAGTTCTTCCTTTCTGTGGGATGGATAGTGGCTCTGCTGCTCCCAAAATGATACCTGTTCCTGCTGGTGCAAAATGGCGCACGGTCCCCTTCGGTGGGAGGCAGAATTTACCCATGCTGCTGTTCTGTGTTGCTAGGTAATTCTTAAAATAGACATAACATAAAGGGGGAAATGAGGGGAGATAGAGGGGGGGAGCTCTTTGTTACAGTAGCCACTCAAAATCCTGTTGACTTAAAAAAGCAGCAACCTGTCCTGTCAGCCAAGCCTGTGAAGCTGCATAGCACCGGTGCTCAAAGGCAGCGGTGGGGAGGGCTCTGTTATGCTGAACGTGTGTTACTTCAGATAGGTTGTACCCCTTGACAGCGGGGTGATACAGGCACCGTATCACTCAGGCATCTCATCACTCAGGCATCCGTTCTCTTCAGAATAGGTGTGTTCATAATGCTGTTAGTCTTTTAGAGTAATTCAGATTCATTTTTATTGGCACCTTCTGAGCTTTAATTTAAAAGAAAAGCTTTATCATGTGAATGAAGATGATTCAGAGTCCATTACTTTGAAAATAACTATTTGCTGTGTTCCTACTCTTACAAATCCCTTTTTTTCAGCACTAACTGCGAGGATACATTCACATCTAACAAAGTAATTCCTGCTAATCATAAACAGAGTTTATATAGGTTTGTGTAGGGTAGAGAGTTTGGAACGATCGTAATTTGTTGTAAAGAGAGAATCCTGAAGAAACAGTGCAGAGGCAGAGACATAATGTTTAGGAAAAAAAACAACCTCATGCTATATAATCACTGTGTAAGTTACAGTAAATCATTAATTTGTAACACTACCGTATGGTCTTGATGGCTGGTTTTAGGGGTTGTCTTCAAAAATGTACCAGATTCATTTGGCTGCAGTTTTGTCACTAGAATACTGGTTGCCAAGAGTCTGGCTCACTGCTTTCTCTTCAGTAAATACGGGTGGCCAAGAACGAGAAGGTAACAGGCACTGGCTGTTCGGGGAACTGGAGAGGCTGTGTCAGGCCTTTGGGGGTCTTAGCCTTGCTGCTCCTGGGTAGAGGAAAAAAGGAAGAAAAGCTGAATTGATACTTTTTTTCCGTAACATTAAAATACAGACTGAAAGGTTGATGGTTTGTAATTGTAGCTTCTCTTTAAGATGGGTAATTACGTATCAATAGCTGGGTTAGTTTCACCATGTGGAGGTAATGTCCCAGTGCATTTGTGCAGATGACAATTCCAGCCTGGTCCCTGAGGCTCAGTCATCACTATGGCTGTTATTGTATTTGACCTGCTGAATGATACTAGCGCTGGCAACATTAGAGCTTTAGCTGTAATGAGAGCTGCATTAGAGCTTTAGCTGTTAGTGGGCTGTGCTTGGCCATATTTGGATATGGGGGAAAATTTCTTCACCAAAAGGGTCGTCAGTCACTGGCACAGGCTGCCCGGGGAAGTGGTTGAGTCACCATCCCTGGTGGTATTTAAACGATATGTAGATGTGGTGCTTAGGGACATGGTTTAGTGGCGGCCCTGGCAGTGCCAGGTTAACGGTTGGAATTGATGATCCTAAAGGTCTTTTCCAACCTAAAACGGTTCTGTGATTCTGTATCTGCTTTAGGAAGGAAGTATCCATCTTCCTGAACGTCTGTGTTATGGAATGGGTAACAGAATTTTGAAATTGGATATATAGGAAGCTGCACCATGGAGGGGAAAAGACTAACAGTAAGCAAATGGGAGAACTGATGATTTAACAGCACTTTTAATAGGACTCGGACATTAAATTGTGCCAATTTTGAAATATTTATTCTGAGCTGCTAGCCCGAAGCCACTTTCCAGCTGTACCTAATGAGGTAAACATTACCTTTCTTGTAAATGTCTGTGGTTCTGTGTTGTAATTCGCACGTATGTCACCTCTGAATTGCTTTTTGGGGCCATTGCTGAAGCAAAGCTAGCCTGGAAGTGCAACCTGGGTCTGGCTTTCCAAAGTAATTCTTCCTTTGCAGGGCGTGCTAAGTTTTCTGATCATCAAACAGGACCTCAAGATGTTGGTAAAGTGTTTTAACAAGTCTGAGAGCACAGAGAGCTCTTCATCCCATTGCGCTGCTGTGATCGAGGGCTTTCCAGGCAGTCTTCCTCTCTGCAGAGATTTCTTTAGGGCTTCTTAGCTCTGCAACATGCTTCTCTGTCTGCTCCCTCAGCCTGAGTAATGGATTATGTTAAACCTATCAAACACTGCAGTACTCATGTGTCATTGTAAATTGGAGGTATTTGTGGATGCAATTTTAATTGGGGCCAGGGGAGGAGGGAGTGAAGTCTGTGTGTCAGAGGCAGGGAGCTGCTGAATTTCAAACACTTTCGGTGATTATTTTTGCATGTCGACTTTGGAAGAAGACAGAGTTCAGGAGGGATAAGCTTATTAATGCTTTCAGTTATTATTTAGGCCTTTTTGAATATAGTTACAATCATTTTAATTATGAATTAATAAATGTAATAGGAATAAAATTATACTCTGACTTGCTGTTTGTTCTTCCAGCTGCACTTACTGCAAATGCAAGCAGATCTATTGCAGAGGTTTTAAAATGACCAGAGTCTTAAACTTTTGCATCAATTTGTAATGCTTTTAGTATGACTTTGTATTTTAATGAGACTTGTATGCAGTTCTGATCTGAGATGTTATAAAGCAGGACAGCATTTTACTCCAGTTGTATTAACTTCATATCTAACTTTGTCCTTTTTAAGGGCAGTGTCTGTACCACAGCAGGCTGCGGGATGGGGAGGAGACCGTGCTTCCACACCCTCAGTACAGCTGCAGTGAGAAGTTCTCGAGTTTCATTAATAACCCTCTTCTGTGCAGGCATCATAATTTTTGTGGTGGCAATAACAGAAGAAGGGTGAAATGTCACTTTGGCCACGTGCATTGGCAGACCTAGAAGACGACAGCGTTGTGTTTGATTATGTGTGTTTTAAAAACCCTCCAAAGAGAAATGACTTGGGGCTCTTTGGAGAACTGCACTCAATCTACTCCAAGCAGAAGTACAAAAATCTAGGAACTTGTTCATGTTCTTGGAACAGCTGCTTTTTAACTGCTGAGGTAGTAAAACTAACTTTAAAATCTTTAGAGAAATCTGTGTAGTAACAATTAAGCGGTAAAAATGGGTAAAAATAAATGGATTTTTTTTCTGGTAATGTGAAGGGGTTTTATGGTTTATTTCCATATTATACTTACGGGTATATGAAATTTTCTAGTTTGAAGTGTCACAGTTACTTACTTTCTCTTTATTTTTTTAGGTTACTATTAAAATCTTAAAATGCAGATGAAGACTGGCTTGTGCAGAATCCTTCTGCTATCTTTTCCATACAAAAGGGAATCCTAAACCAGGTGTTAGGATGAGGTATGTATTAGGATATTTGACTTTGTTCAGCAATTACTGAAATTAGGAGCCCTCTTTTTATTCACATTTGTGATTTGATGTAGAGTAATTCTGCTTCTGCACTTCAACTAATACTTGCTTTCAGATAATGTAATTTCTTGCCTAATTTCTGTCATATCTTAACATGTTTTTAAAGGACTTGAAGTATATGTATGCAGCCTCTTGCAGACGGCTCAAAATCTGGCTAGCCAGAATGGGTCTTACATCCACCACCACAGTGCCACATTAATACGATGTCATGTCTGAGTTACGTCTCTGTGGGACAGACAGATGTGAAGGTTTTAAAGGGAGGTTTATGCAGCTTGGGTCAGTAGTTCTGAAATTCCAAACTATTGGTTGCTTTTATAAAGTAAAAGTAATTTTAAACACTGATGGGATTTGACTGAGATGTGTAAGTTCTACTGCTAAAGCAAAAGGAATTTGGGTTAGTTCTCTGGGGGGTTTTTGGCTTACTAAAGGTACGCAGAGCTGTCTCTGTAGTTGTGTTAACAGTAAACAGAGAACTAGATACATACAGAAGTTGCATTTGGCAGGAAATGAACCCCCTTGTGTTCCAGCTTGTCCTCAAATACCGGAGGGACTGGGGGCGGCTGGGCTTAGGTTCTGGGTGATACCCAATTTGGCACTGTAGGTCCTGTCATGTTCGATATATTGAACTATCATGATGGATCAGTGGTGCAAGGCACCTTCAGTCTAGTTGCATTCAGTGGACTAATACGGCTGTACTTAAGGAGTTTGGTTGTGTCCAGTTGAACTCTCACGGCTAGATTAATGAGTGGTGCAGTTTATTGAAGCAACGGAAGTACAGGTTCTTCTGGATTGCCGGTGATAAATACGTTGCCTGCAAAGCACGTGCGCGTACTGAGAATGTGAGTGATATAGCTGACTGCAAATAAATTATGAAATCACAGAGATTTTCTGGGAAGCACTCGGTATAGCCAAGTGTTTGAATCTCACCCAATAGTGTCCCTGTGGGAGGAAGAGAGGTTCAGCCTGTTGACTGATGCCAGAAGTCAGCAATGTCCTCCTGACTTGTCTGTGATGGGATTTTCCCTAACATCCCCCTCTCTTAAGCCATGTTTATACTGTGTTCTTAATTCCAGGTTGAGCTTGAGTGTCTCTAGTCATACATACCTTTGTTATGATTAGTGTAAAACCTTCTTGCTTTGTTTTTAAAGTTAGAGACTTAAATTCAGAGCGCGTGTTCAGTGAGGGGTGGTCACACCTTGGAGGTGGGTAGCCTTTGGGATGGAGGTGTGTTTTGGTATTATAATGGGATTATAATGAGCAAGGACATGATGCCAACAGAAAATGGAGTACTGCTGGCTCGGGGTAACAACTGTGCAGTTTATCAGTTCCATGGTACCATTGGAACCAAGTTCCCATCCCTGCAGAGTTGTCGTCTCCACTACACCCTGCTCTGTGCTGTTTTTCTCAGAGTCAGCACTCCAAGCTTCCCTGGTGCTTGCCAACATCTAAGATCGCAGGCCGTGCTGCTTATGGAACAGATCCTTTGCATGCTCGCCCTGAAAGTCTCCTCAACACTGCTTTAGTTTCAATAAACCATCTCCAGTAATTACTCCACAAAAGAACAAGATATATTAAGCTATTTATTAATGACATGTGAAAGATGTCCCTGCCTGTGGCAGGAAGTTGGACGAGATGGTGTTCAAAGGTCCCTTCCAACCCAAGCCATTCTGTGATTCTGTAGTAATAGCAGTCTATATGATTTATTGCTAATTAGAGGGGTTCTTTTACTGATTTCCAAGTCAGCTGATAAATTAAGTGTGGGAAGGAAGCAGTAAAACTTCAGGGTGTTGCATGGGAAGTATAAACGTGATGGGGTCCTTTGCCATTCTGTAAAAAGCGTGGGAAGGGCAGAGTGAGAAGTCTTTCTGCAGTAATACATCTCAAACTACTGGGACCTACAACTAAGAAATTGCCTGTGTGGTCTTTGATTCCCAACACTGAAATAGTGGCAGAATCCTCTTACACTCCCCACAGAAGCTCTGTCTCATTTTTTTTCTCTCTTTTGCTCTCCACCTGCTGTGCCTTGTTATATCTTTTACTCAGGTAGCACTGCTCTGTAAAGGATTTTTCCAAAGAAAAAGTTTTCTCTGTGCATGCTTCCGATGAAGAGTTGGGGCCCAGCTCCCCTCCCTAGTGTTCAGGTCAGCCCAGCTATGTGCTGTATGTCAGACAGTCTGGTAGTTCCCCTTGCTTCTGGACATAACTTCTCTCCTGACCCCTGCAGTGCTAACCCCCATCTCACCTCAGCGCTGGCAATCGGGGCAGGCTTTTCACAGCATTCCGGAATATCTGAGTTTGGAAGGGTGCTGTGGAGATCGTGTGATCCAACCTCCCTGCTCAAAGCAGGATGTCAGGCAGAGCAGGTTGCCCAGGACCATGTCCATTTGGCTTTGGTCTCCAAGGATGGAGACTCCACAACCTTCCTGGGCAACCTGTGCCAGTGCTCGATGACCCTCACAGGAACGACGTATTTCCTGATGTTCAGAGGGAACCTCCCGTGTGTCAGGTTGTGTCCGTTGCCTCTGGCCCTGTCCCTGGGCACCACTGGGACTAGTCTGGCTCTGTCATCTTTATAACCTCTCGTTAGATGTTTATTCCAGGCTGAACAGTCCTAGTTCTTCCAGCCTCTTAGAATGTGAAAGATGCTCCAGTGCCTCAGTTGTGTTCCATTCACTGGACTCAATCCAGTACGTCCATGTCTCTTGTACTGGGGAGCCCAACACAGGACACAACACTCCAGATGTCTCACCAGTGCTGAGGGGAAGTATCATCCTTCTCCATCTCCTGGCAACTTTTTGTAGCGTAGTGCAGCGCAGGATGCTGTTGGCTGCCTTTGTGGCCAGGTTGTACTCTTTGTCCATGGTGGTTCTTGATGTTCACCAGGATCAGGATCTGCAGAGCTGCTTTCCAGCAGCTGGCCTCCAGCCTGTCCTGGTGCCTGGGACTGTTCCTCCCCAGGTGCGGGATTTGGCATTTCACTCTGTTGAACTTCATGGGATCCTGTGGGCTCAATTCTCCAGCCTGTCGAGGTCCCTCTGCCTGGCAGCACTGACCCTCTGGCCTATCAGCAGCTCCTCTCGGCTTTGCATCACCTGCAAACTCACTGAGGATGCGCTCTGTCTCACATCAACCAGGTCTAAATGAAGGTGCTGAAAAGGACTGCTCCCAGTACTGAGTCCCGGGTGCTCTGCTGCTTACTGGCGTCCAGCTGGGCTTCGTGCTGTTGATCACAACCTCCTGGGCCTGGCTGTTGGGCCAGGTTTGTCCCCCGCGCTGCCCACTTATCTAGCCTGTAATTTCTCTGCTTGTCAATGAAGATGCTATGGCAGACAGTGTCAAAAGCCTTCCTGATGTCAGGGTAGACAATAGCCTCTGCTCTCCCCAGATCCACTGACCTGGTCATCATGGAGGCAATTAGGTTTGGCTCCGTAAGGACTTGCAAATGATTCCTTTGTAAATCCATGCTGACTGCTGCCAGGTACCTTTTTCTTCTCGGTCTGGACATAGTTTCCAGGAGGAGTTGGTCCATCGCGTTCCCAGGGCCTGCAGGTCCCTGGGTCCTCCTCCTTCCTGCCCTTCTTGAAGATGGGAGTTACATTTGCTTTCCCCCAGTTGCCCTTTCAGCAAGAGCACGCAGCCTCGCAGTGCCGGCAGTCAGCAGCCTCCCGTCGCGCCCAACACTGGTAACTCGTGTCCGGTTTGTGTTCCCTAACCGGGACCCTGTCACCCGTTCGGTATCGGGGGGTCAGGAGCTGGGAAAATGATACGCACCTTGTTTTGTGGTTTTGTCTTGCCTTTGCTAAGGAGTTCCTGTCACTTTCTAGTTGTAATAAAATCACAATACATTCGTAACAAAAATAGTCACCCAGTGACACATAACATGGAAATAATCACGCTGTACTGTGTAGTACGCACCAGGCTACAGAAGTAAGCCAGCCGCAAGCATTTACTCCAAAATTGAAGACAAGACAGTTAAAACTCTTCATCAGAAAAGTAACAGAAAAACCACGTCTTTTTTTCCAAGTTTGACTCAAAAGAGTCCATTGTGTTTGGGGCTGAGTGCGATAGCTAACTCTGACAGAGTTGCAAAGGAAAGGTTAGACAGGGTACTGAAGGACATGGTTTAGTGGTTAATAGGTGGTGGGGGGATGGTTGGACTGGATGATCCTTGAGGTCTCTTCCAACCTTAATGATTCTGTTCTATTCTATTCTAAAAGACAGGGAGAGTGAGCTTAAATCAGTCACACACAAAGCTACACCTGCTCACTTTGAGCTTCCTGGTGGCCAGCAGCGTTTGCGGAGCCAAGAGCTGGCCCTGGTGTGTCCCTGCATCCCTTCAGAGCTGAAATCCATCTGCACGCAATTCTGAGACACCAGGCAACGCACTGGGCTCCAACTGTGGCGAGGTCAAAATGTGCTGTCAGGCTGCCTGGTGCTGGGGTTCCTGCGCAGGGGTTGAGAATTCCAGGTGACCTCTCGGCAGGGCTGCCTGGGAAACCGCTAGCGTTTCCTCGCTCTGTCCAGCTGCATCCCCCAGGCGTTGCTCCAGAGGTCGCTCCCAGGGCCTTGCTGTTGGCCGTACTTTGATAACGGTTTCCAGGCGGTTCTGTCTTAAGTGTCTGTTGTAACTCCTTACCCTGAATCGTACTTTTTTCCTGAAAATGTTCTCCCCGGCACTGGGTTTCAGCGCAAACCGCTGGCGGCTGCAGGCCCTCAGGACTGAGGATGGCTTTCTGCTGTACCGTGGTTATGCTGGGACTTGCCGCTCAGGTTGGAATTGCAAGGACCACCGGGAGTGAGAACCGTGGCGTTGCCACTCAGTAGAGCACTTCACAGTGGTTGTGACTTCTGTGATTAAATCTGTTTCCTTCATGCTCCGTTATCAGTCTCTGTATTTTTTTGGTGTTTAACGTGATGGGTTTTTTCCTTTCTCGTTGCTCTGTGTGCTCTTGGGCGTGATTAAATCTGTGGGGAGGGATGCACTGATCACTGTCACTGAAGCTGTGTTCTTCCTGCTTAGGGAGGAGGGCTGTTGGACGTGATGGAAAGGGCACCGGCACCGAGGGGCGGGCGTCCCACCAGCAC
This sequence comes from Psophia crepitans, assembly GCA_013399095.1. Classification (NCBI taxonomy): domain Eukaryota; kingdom Metazoa; phylum Chordata; class Aves; order Gruiformes; family Psophiidae; genus Psophia; species Psophia crepitans. The sequence continues at coordinate 385,609 of VWZZ01007817.1, read as the reverse complement.
CCCGGATGGGCAGGGACACACCAGCAGAGTCTGACCATGCCGCCTGCTTGCCATGTCAAGGTGCCTTTCCCTGTAGGGGAGGGGAGGGCAGTTACACCTTTTGCGGCCTTACGCTCTTCAGCCCCGGCAGAGGAGGCAGCCCCCGTGGTTAAGCCAAGTCAAGCCTGTCACAGTAAAGCTGATGTTGGCCAACCTGGGTGAGTAACTGAGGCCCCCACCCCCCTTTTTATCTGGACTGCAGGGAAGCAGATTTTCTTTCCTCATCTCCAGTACTGGTACTGGATAAAGAGGATTGAAGCGTATGTGCTACCACAGGAATCGGGGTAAATCATGTATTAGAAGGCTGCTCCTTGGTTAAATGATCGGCTTGGGACTAAAAAAAGGCCATCAGTAAGAAAGTATTTTTCAAGCACTAAAATATGTGACAAAAGGTGGGAAAGTGGTGGAGTTTATGTTTAAAGAAAAAAACCCAACTGTCTGAACTGTGCTTAAGTTGAGAAGAGCGTGGCAGGGCTGGGTACCTCGCGCACATCGTACGAGCCCTCTCACAGCCGAGGAGGACTGGAAGGAAATGGTAACCAGGGGCGGATGAAAGCTGCAGGAAGATTTCACTGTCCACGCAGTTAGGCCTGAGCTGGCAGCTGCTGTACAAATACCTGCTGCCTTAATGCAGTCCAGGAACAAGACGAAAACCAAACCCCATGAAAGAAATGAAAAATGCAATTTTGATGTGATGCCATTTTAACAGTGCAGTGTAATGTATCACCAGGTTTTTTTTCAGGGTTTCTCTATTATAAAACCATTTCAAATTGACCTATGAATAACAGGATATTTATTTTCTGTTTCCTGAAAGCAGCAAGGGGTGAACATGAAACAAGGGCCTGATAGGAACCTCGCCGAGCTCAGCCAAGGCAAAGGCACAGCCCTACGCTGGGAACCGAATGACCTGATGTGGTTGTGCAGCCCGGGCACAGAGCAGTTGTGAAGCAGCTTTGTGGAAGTTGATCTGGGCATCATGAGGGACAAGTGACAATGAAGGTGTCCAACCCCACCCTGAGCACAGCTGAGCGGTGGTGAGGACAGCCATCGTTCCTCTCTGTTCAGCGCTTACCGGACTGCGGCTGGAGCGCTGCGACCGGTTCTGGGTTCCCAAAGACAAGCTACACGTGGGCACAAGTGCACTGGAGGCGGCCAAGATGCTCAGGAGGTCAGTGTGTAGGAGTCATGGGCACAGGGTCTGTTCGTCTGGAAAACAGGAGCTCGGGGTAGGAAATCTTACTTCAGCTGGGTAAGGGAAGGAGGTAGAAAAGATCGAGCCAGGCTCATCTTAGCACTGCCCAGGAATGAGGAAACGTCCTGTAATTCTCAGTGTGTGTTGCATCACACTGCTAATAAAAGTGGTGCAAGCCAGTACTGCCTCGCTGGACTTAATTGGTCTCCCCACACTGGAGCCCCGGGGAGGTCCTGGTGACCCTTCTGAAGGGGACCCGGCTGGGGGGTGTGGGGGGTTGACGTTCCTGTCTGGTTTAGGGAGCTTCGTCCCACTGCTTATGGAAATAGACTCTTCTACTATTAAGCCAGTGGAGGTGACAGATCCACGCCAGCAAGGGAAACTTCAAAGGCTCGCACCCCTCCTGTGCCAACCCTTCCAGACGGGATGGCTCAACCAGCTTGGTAACAGCCTTTTTAAAAAGTGATAAATGCTGCCATGGGCTCTGGCTGTTGGGGTTTGGGGCGGGGATGACTGCAGCTCCCCCCCCAGTATGGACGGTTGTGCAGTGTAACTGCTCTAACAGCTCCATGCTACAGAGGGAGATGCCAGCAAAACTGCAGCCCCCGTACGATGCCTGCCTGTAGCAACGCTGTCTGCTCCTGTGCTCCCAGCCTGCTGCCTCCTGGCCGCACTGACCTGAAGGACAAAGGTTTTATGCCAGCTGTGGCACATGGCAGTAACAGAACTGGAGCAGGACAGCCCTGGCCAAGGTGGCAGCTGCACTGGCAGCTGTCTCTTCTTCCATCTATCGAAGCAGCTTTCTTCCATCCAGACTGATCAAAACCCATCTCATATGGGTGCAGAAAGCACAGCTGATGCAGTCAGCTGCATCACCCACCACCCTTCAGCCAGGGACACAAGTACTGATGATGCAGCAGGGAGCTCATGCGCCCAAGCCCTCAAACAGTGTCTCGTCAGTGCAGCTGATAGGAACTGCTGCTGCTTTGCCTTGCTGACAGAAAGCAGCAAGAAGAAACTGAGCCGAGTACTTCAAAGGTCATTCTCCACTGTGCTTAAAGAAGGGGATTTTATTGTAGCTACTTTCTCGTCATCTTTTCTCCACCAAAACCTTTTTCTTAGCAATTGGATAAAACCCATGAAATAAAATCAGACAGAACAACCAGCTTCAAACATCTTTTCATACACCTTTTAGGTATCCTCATTAGGGATTCTGAGTTTATATCACCAACTAAAAGATAAAGATGGCTGCAAAATCCATCCCATAATAAAAGCAGTATGAACCCAGGTTTTATTCCCGTGCTCTGTAGAACTCCTCTCTCCCAAACACCTCAAGGAAAACAAACAAACAACAATCAAAACAAAAAAAAAAACCCCAAAAATCCAGAAACCAAAACCTCCCAAAACCAGCCGCCTGCGACAAACTATGTCACTATGTCAACTCTCGGAGCAGCACTCGCCATGTTTAGGTAAGAATGTACAACAGCTTCTAAGCAGCATCTGTATTATACGGCCATTTGTTCAAAAGCCTTTTGCCCCCCCACAAACAGCTCAGACGTTGCCCACTGACGTGTCTGTGCTGCACAGCGCTCAGCACACGCACTGCACCCTTCGGCATCCAGTGCGGGAGCAACAGGGTAGCTGTATACGTGAGACCCGCTCCAACACTGGGCAGCGCTTCCTCGTACCCCTCTCCTTAGTCATCCTCTGTGGTTACGCACTGGGACCAGAAACAGCTACAGCGTCCCGGGTGCTGGCAGCGACAGGCCTGGCCCTCAGGCAGTGCTGTTTGTCCATTACAGGTGTGCAGCTTCGCAAAATGAGGTATCTCGTGGCGTATTTCTGAGGGGGGTAGGGAACAAGTCCGTTCAAACGCAGACTTGTCACCGTCCCGTTAACACTGTTTGCAAAGAGACAGGCAACTGCTCTACAGCACGACAGAAACGAGTATTTGCATGTCATGTTGCTGTTCTAGTTTTATACAGCTTAATGTGACATTCCACAAAGTGAAATAGTGTGCTTGGTTACTTAATCATTTGGCATCTCTTAAATAGAAAAGTTTTAAACTTTCAAGAACCAAAAAAAAAATCAAAAACTGGTTAATTGAACTTTGTATTAAAAAGTCACAGTTCTTCAAGGGATACTTACTACAGCCGCACCATTTTGATGGTGAGCACGCAAATACATTAAGAATTTATGCGCAGTAGTTTTACTAATCATCTAGGCACAGAGTGGCGTGTAAACTACACGTGGCAACCAGAACAGCAAAGGCACAATCTGGATTTGGGTTTTGTTTTTTTTACTTTTCAAGATGTTGGTTAATTTACAAAGAAAAAATATTCTATACTTCATGCAGAAGTATTACATTTGTATTTTATAGCACAGGACCATTGCAGAACTGCTGTCATCTGATGAAATGGGTCATTTAAATAAAAATAATTATAGAAAAAATGATAGCAGCTCTTTGCACTGAGGAACTGAATTTCTGAATGAAAGGACAATACACGCTCTCATCTGTCAGGCTGAGACATCTGAAATCCTCTATGAATCTTGCCCACGAAAAGCACTGCCTGCCCCTTTAAGGTAGCTACAAGTTTTCTGGTTTGCTATTTTCACCTTGTATTTGTTTTCCCATGTGTCACCTGACCAAGGACTCCAAGGTTAAGATGTCTGTAAACTACCAGTTGCTTCTCTAATCCAAAACCAGTTTTAAAAGGACACTGATAGAAGTAGGAACCTGACTGCGCCCCCCTGTGAGCGGAGCCTGTTCAGCTGTCTCGTACCTGCAGACTTCGCTGTGTGTTCAAAGGGACTCGCTCCCTCTGAGCGTCACCGCTTTCTCAGTGGGAGACAGCAGCAGGAACGGTTTCAGAGCTCAGAGCACAACACAGCCCTCAGCGATTCAAAGTTAAATCTAACGCAGTAACTTCGAAGTGTAATTCCTGCCCACGGCTCCAAGAATACGACAGTTCTGCAGTTTACATAGAAACGTTACAGTTAGAGTACGTAAAAAAATTTTAGTTTACAAATGGAAAAGATCTTTCTGTTAAAAAAGACATTTCATGTAGTTATCTTAAATAGTTCTTATATGCACCACTCCACATTGTGGAAAAGCTGAAATATGCAGTCTGGACTCCACAAGTTAAAGAAAACCAGAATTGTCTGTATTGGCACAAATACTTACATCTACATCTGTACAAAGTAAAAAAGCTGCCAGCCCTGTCCCACCAGCGCAGCGCACCGAGCTGCTCTCCAACACACGCCTTCCTACGTGCCTGCCAACGAGCGACAGCGAGACGGGAACTCGGTCTTAAGAGTGCGGTGCCAACAAGTTCCAAACTGCTTTCTCAGTCTCTGAGCAGAGGATCAGAAGTGTAGCCCAAAAAAAAAGTGTCAGTCCCCTCCACACGCTGGCAGCTGTGACGTCACTGCAACTGCACTCGGTATGCTCCTATTAGCAGCTTTACCTGTAAAAGCCAACAAAGGTGTCACACAGGGGTTGTTCACAGGTCACTGCTGTGCTAAACACTTCTCCGAACAGGGGACCAGCATGAGAAGAGGCAGACAGCTGCCACAGACTGGGGGGGGCGGGCGGTGAGGAAGGAATTCGCAGTCTGTGTTCAATAAGCTCAGTCCGCAGTAGCGCTGCTGGAACAGCAACGGCTTGCGGAAGGACACAAGTGGAACACTACTGCACTAGGTGGTGGCTGAACAAGTTAGCCCCGAATCTGGCCTACGTTACCCCTGTACTTCCATCTGAATACAGGTTCATTTTTTTTTTTCCCCATTTAAAAAAAGTGCACAATAACACATTTAAGAGTATAAGCTTTAAATGGGAAGATCTAGAAAATTGGCTGGTGTGTCCTCCAAGGATAAAGCAAACGCTAGCAGAAGAAGATCTGTGATTCATCCGGCAGTACGTAGTGGGACCACCCACCTGGAAACTGCAGCAGCCTACTCAGGCTATTTAAACACGGGCTGCACATCCACATAAATGCTTCCAAGTTGTCCTCAACACATAAGCACAAACATCTGTATGCAAATAACTGGCAGCCCGTGTACCCGTTAGTCATTAAATTCACAACATAGGAGGGGAAAACGTTTAGCTGTAACGTCACTTTATCCTGGTGCACGAGTTGTTCTGACTGCAGCATAAAAACAATTCCAGAAGGAATGCCCGCGGCAATGTTTCTACGTTCTGGCACTGCCACAGGATGGAACTGCAACCCATGGGAAGTGGGATGAGGGGACGGCGCGACATTTGCAACATATAACTAGAAGCATTTAGATGATGGAAGAGTGATTGTGCAACAAATTAACATACACATTTCACTACGGGAACATGCTGTACCTTGGCAGTAGGCGCTTCTGCCAACCGTATGAAAAGCTTGTTAAGGCCTGCAGTAGGGTTGAAGGAATAAATAAAGTGACTATCCTGAAAGGAAAAAGAAAATGGACAAAGTTAATGGCAGGATCTGGCTGGAAGTGCTGTGCGAGTGGACCAACAGAACATGACACTTGCGCTACGCATTTTCTGAAAGAATGTTGTGTATACTGATACTGCAAAGAACCTTTGGTGCAACTACAGAGAAAACAAGAGGACTCGATTGAAAACTGTGCAGCGATGCATTTAATAGATTTTATAATTATTAATTAAAAAAATTTAAATCATTAGAAATATGAGGTGGGTTGTTAAAACCAGTATTTGAGAACTAACAGGTTAAAAATTTGAGAGGTTAGGTGAATCTGAGCAGTGAAACAGCTTTAAATCCAGAATTCTCACCTGCCTGCTCCAACCCTCAGTTCTGAAGTCACCGAATCGCAGCAGGGCTGAGGCTGGAGGGACCTCTCAAGGCCATCTGGTCCAACCCTCTGCCAAGCAGGGCCACCCACCAGCAGGCTGTCCAGCACTACGTCCCTGCCTTAAGTCATAAATTTTTATCCAGTCTAGTACAGGCAAGGTTCGTAGTTCTCTCCTTTATATAAAGAGCAGCTAAGTTTGATTTAAAAAAGCCCTATCGTGACTTTAAAAAAAAACAAAACAAAGAGCTTTATCACAATACACAAAATCCAAATTAAGGCACCAAAGTTTCGCAGGCTGCTCCATACAGACTTCATAAAGCAGTTCTACAGTCAATCAGTTATATGAAAATATTTACCAAAAATACAGGGAGCTGGAATTTGTCGTTTAAAACCACAGCTTGTACGCTACATGGTCCACAGAGCCGAGCAACGACTTCTTTACCAAAGAAATTTGAATGGAAAACGAAGAGAAGAATTCCAGATCCTGAAAGGGAAGGCAATTCAGTCACACGAATCTGAATTAGGTCCATTATTTAGAACAACTGCGTACACTGAACCATTGAAGACAGTTAGGTACAAATATATACATATAGAGTATATATTAACCCCAGTGGAGTCCCAAAGCAACATGCAGAAGTCCCAGCTCCCAAGCCAGTGGATCCCAGCACAGAACATAACTCGCCTGGGCACCAAGTTAAGGTCTTTTGGCAGCAGAAATGGTTTTACATGGTTATTGGAAAGGAAAGCAAAACGGACACAGCTGTCCTGGGTACGGTTCACCTCTGGGGTTTTAGCTTCACCTGAAGAGAGCTATGGAATTAATGGGGTTTGGGTTGTCTGCTCTCTTGGTAAGGACAGCTGAGCCCAGACTATCACAGATCTTTATGAACTGCACTGAAATTCAATAAGCAACAATCTTCAATACCCACAGATGCCTCATTTTAATACATAAACTTACATAAGGTTTCTTAATTCTACCAAGGGTATCTATAATCAAGAACTGGAAGACACATTACGACAACCAAAAAACCAGGTAGACGCAACCACTTTCAGTCTTAGTTTAAGTAGTGTTTCAGTCACATTAATCTATTATTTAGAGAAAAATCAGTAGGTGTTTCCCTGATATACTCGAAAGGTGAATAATAACTAAGCCAAGCATCAGAGATTAGTATCTGGATTCCTGAAAGGATGAAGTAACATTCCCAAGTATCTTGGGAATTTGATTCCCAGCTTTTTCAAAGGATCTGTGGGCAAAACAAAAACTGATTGATGCTGGCTTCTTTTCTGTAGTATTTCCAGACTGCCTTTGTATCACGGTAGCGCTGTGACTGTATTCCAAGACTCCAACGCGTTAGGTACTGTCTACAAAACAAGATGATCCACTATGAGATATTCTAAGTACACTCTTACATTAAGATTTTTTTCAAAAATATGAATTCTAAGGTAAACCACTCTTTTCCTATAATACCTGTCACTTTGTTAACGTAACCCTCCCAAAGCTAACGTAACTCATGAACAGAAGGAAGCAGCTGTGTATGTCGCCATAAATTCCAACAAAACCTCTTAAGAAAAAGAGACTGGTGAGGCACTGGCACAGGTTGCCCAGAGAAGCTGTGGAGGCCCCATCCCTGCAAGTGTTCAAGGCCAGGCTGGATGGGGCTTTGGGCAACCTGGTCTAGTGTAGGGTGTCCCTGCCCATGGCAGGGGGTTGGAACTAGATGGTCTTTGGGGTCCCTTCCAACCCAAACCATTCTGTGACTCTATGAAACCCCACCCACAATGCATCAACATATCGCTGCTCTCCCTATGCTCCATCATCAGAGCATCCTTTACGTAACGTACTGCAGTAAGCCATACAGAAATAATTTCAGAGCACAGCAGATACTTAAAGGCAGTTTCTTAGCGCATTATTCTACTTCCCCCCTCCAAATACCCCACCACAACAATGAACGCCCTACCTTCTGGCACATTTTGTGGGGGTTTATAATTAAAATCCGTAGAAAAGTCTGGCCCTTCACAGAGACGATGACACGCAATTGGAAAGACTGGCTCCAGCAAAGCAAGACGAGCTTCAAAATAATCCCTGATGGTATCTTCTGCTACTCTCGTGAGCCTGGAAGACCAAACAAGCGAGGCCTGTGCTTCACGTAGTAAAATGACTTTTTCAGACATACACTTAGCAAAAGCTGATGCAAAAAAGGATTTCAGATAACCGTTTTTGATTCCAAATTTTCAGGAGTGAATGCCTTCACCACCAACATTTATGCATAGCTAAACCCCAGGTCCCAGTACTTCATTAATAAGCAATTTTATTTGTTCTGTTTGTGAAATTCATCTATCAGGTCCACAAAAAGGAAAAGCTGAGGCAAATGCACTGCAGGAGATTAAAAAAATTCCAACTGGCCACGTGTTTTGAAGGCTCTTTATGTACAAAGATGTTCCTGAAACATCAATATGTACCTAGTGGCTAAAAGTAACAGACCACCACTGTCCCAGCGTGACTGATGTATCAACCTGACAGCAAGTACAATGGCACTGTATTCATTTTACTGGCAATATTATTGGAAAAATGAAGTTCCCAGTTAAACTCTACTAATAATGCAGTGAAAAAGTAGCAACACTACCACATTAAATTGCCAAATTGGGGATTATTGTTTGGGGTTTTGGGTTGGCAAAACAGGGGGAGGTTTAATTTACGTGAGCAGCCTAGCCTTCAAAGAGAGACCACACTAGCCAATGGTATCTGGCACCTTTACAAGCAGGTTACTAATCAATCCTCTTCAGAAAGCTGTTTTGACACAAATGGGTTTTAAATGCTTTTGCAAGGCAAAGGTCCTGACTCTCAGCTTTGCGGCTTTTTCAGCTGTAATTCTGAGCACACCTCCGTGCTAGCTGAGATTTCCATCTGCAGAATCTAAGACTTCAGTGTTTGATCAGAAAGAAGCCACCAGAATTGCCACACCAAATGCTGGAAACCCATCTAGCCTGGTTCCCCTGTGCCAGACAAAGCCGTATTAAATAGGGGGAATTAACCGGTTGTCCTAGTTGCCAGCATTTAGAGGCATCCAAAACTGCAACCAAATTGCACCTCCCCTCAGATCTACTTAATCCCTTCTAGAATCCCATGCATTTGTGACTGCAGCGTTCTGCAACGGTGAGGGCCATAGTTCAGTTTTTCTCTGCAAAAACCTTCCTCTGTTTCAAACCTATCACTAAAGCATTTAACAGGATGGCCTACAGAACCTGCCTCACTGCTTTGGGTGACTTTCTGGTGTTTTCTGCTTTTATTTTAAATTTTGACCTCTTAGTCTATCCCAAGGTGACATGTATCACCTCCATTCTCCTTTGGTCTATCCTCACAGAAGCTACTCCATTTGTCTGATCATCTTTATGTTTTCTTTTTGCTTCATCTGTTTTTGAAACAAGGTAACTGGAAAGGCACATGCTATTTAAGACATCTGGACACTGTGGATTTACATTTTATTTTCAGCTCCGCTACTACTGTATTATCTTCCTTTTTGACTCACAAGCAGCACTGAACTGGTATTTTCAGGTACTGAGCCTGGAAGCTGCTTCAGCTGGCAAGAGCTGCGTTACTCCCTGTGTTGTTCACATTACTACACTGATACCCCAGGGACATCACTCTGCATTTATCAATACTTAATTTCAACTGCCATTTCACTGGCAAAATTACATGTTCACAATCTTCCAAAACTCATTATTCAGATTAGCCAAAGCTGAAGGTGGCAGACTTTAAATAGGAAACGAACAGGAAAAGGCATCAAGTAGTCCATGAGTGAGAGTTTCAACACACCAAGCAGCAGGTACCAGGTCACTTTTATCTGCCTGCTTGCTGTTGCCTTCAAAGCTCTAATGCCCAAGTCATGACCTCCCTCCCTGGGGAAGGATCAGCATACTCCACTTCTCTATTTCAACTGCCCCTGCTCCCTTTAAAAAGTTTTTTTATGTCTGAAAAGTTATTAGTTTTTATGCTTTTAGCACTTGCCCCTCCTCCATGTAGCCTGCTATAAGAAGAAAACATTCCTTACAGCTTCTATCTGCTCAGGACAGAGGCTCAATGCAGTCATCTACATTGCCTCAGACAATCTGTAAGTGCATTATAGCTACCGCCATCACAATACTCTTCTCCCAGTATGAAACTGGATCAGAACGCATTAGTTCAGCAAAAATCAGTAGCACAAAGTTTAGTTGGAAGCCAGTCACTACTGGTGTTCTCCTGGGGTGAATACTGAGTTCAGTCCTATTTAACATCTTCATTAATGACCTGGATGATGGGAAAGAGTATACCCTCAGCAAGTTTGCTGATGAGACAAAAACGGGAGGAGTGGCTGATACACCCGAGGGTCGTGCTGCCATCCAGAGGGACCTCGACAGGCTGGAGAAATGGGCCAACAAGAACCTCACGAAGTTCAACAAAGAGAAGTGCAAAGTCCTGCACCTCAGGAGGAACAACCCCAGGCACCAGGACAGGCTGGGATTCACCCAGCTGGAAAGTAGCTTGGCAGAAAAGGACTTGGCGGAGACCAGGCTGACCACAAGCCAGCAATGTGCCCTTGCTGCAAAGGCGGCCAACGGTATCCTAAGCTGCATTAGGCAAAGCATTGCCAGTAGGTCAAGGGAGGGGACCCTCCCCCTCTACGCATCACAGGTCAGACCACACCCGTACTATGTCCCATTCCAGGTGCCTCACTACAAGAGAGGCAGGGAGTCCAATGAAGGGCCGGAGAGAGTCCAATGAAGGGCCACAAAGATGACAAAGGGACTGGAGCATCTGAGATACAAGGACAGGCTGAGAGAGCAGGGACTGTTCAGACTGGAGAAGAGAAGGGTCAGGGGGATCTTACCGATGTGCATGTATCAATAAACACCTGAAGGGAGGGGGCAGAGAGGACGGGGCCAGGCACTTTTCAGTGGTGCCCAGTGACTGGACAAGAGGCAATGAGCACAAACTGAAACACAAGAGGTTCGCTCTGAATATCAGGAAACACATTTTTACTGTGAGGGTGATGGAACACTGGCACAGATTGCCCGCAGAGGTTATGAGGTCTCCATCCTTGGAGATATTCAAAAGCTGTCTGGATGGGGTCCTGGGCAACAGCTCTAGGTGGCCCTGCTTGAGCAGCAGGTGAGACAAGATGACCTGCAGAGGTCCCTTCCAACCTCAACCATTCTGTGTTTTTTACATGACCATATGACATGAATGCTTCACATACCACACACACTGCACTACTCTTTCTTCAGTCATTCTGTTGCATGACGAAGATATTTATTTCCATCATTCACTAGCACGAAAGCTTTACCCCAGGCACTCTCAGCTCACGTTTAATTGTCCAACAACAGCCTAACTATCTGCACTGCCTTTTCATGGTGGTCTTGTCTGGTGTTCTTTAGCAAGGTATTTTATTTGGCACACCCTAATAAGAGTCTACATTCAACTGCTCAGTGCCTATATACTTTTTAGTTTTCCCGACAGCTGTACTTACAGTTTAAGGAATCTTTCACTTCTAATAATTCTCTTTTCGTCCTTTGTATCTTTTTACTCAGTGTTTAAGCGAGAGTCGGCTAATTCTGCTAGCTCACATAATTTTCATTTTACATGATTTATTAGTTAGCCTTCTGCCCAAATCAGATCTCTGCTCTTTCCTGAAATCTCCCCACCTTCATCTTGACTTAAACCAAAATTATATCATGCCTAGTATTACAAACTTCACCAGAACAAACTCCAAAGTATAATTTACTCACGTTTCCAAATGACTCTTGAGCTGCTCATACACCAGGATGTTATTACATTGCTTAGCAAAATACAGCGCACTGTTCTGATGCTTTGACAAAATGTTACAGTCTGCTCCGCTTTCAATCATAAGCCGCACTATATCAGAATTCCCCCTTTTACAAGCCTGTCCAGAAAGTGAGAAGATGGAAGGATGGACAACAATGACAAATTCCCCGTTAGAACAGAACATAACACTGGAGTAAGCAGAACTGTAGAAATAAATTAAAAATCCAAAATTGGTTACAATTCAGGAAAAAAGTTTAAGTTTTTGCTCTGGAAACGCTAATACAACTCAAAAGTCAGGATCACACTCTATAAATATTTTATCTTTACCCAGGCAACACTACACAACTGATCACACAGAAGCAGCAACACTCAGGATTACCAAGTAGACTTAATTAGGAAAAAAAAATTATTATTATTAATAATACCCCTCCAAAAGTTCTGTGAAAACACCACATCTGCTGGAGTTCAGTAAGTATAAACTTTCTTGCAATTTACCCCAATAAATGGATTTCTGCAGAAGTATTCAGAATGACTGAAGTAACATTTCCAAGTGTTTGTTTCTAGGAATCTCAGTTGAAATGGTACTTCAGGTGTGCAAAGGTGTGCAGCAAAGTTAACAGAATTTGCCCCAAAATGTTACTTGGCTATGTTAGGCAGTCACTGTTATCAACTGCCTGAGTGTCCAAAGCTGTTTGTTCAATGTTACTTCAGGGCATGTCAGCCAAAGACTTGACAAAAGTACAGGGAAGTCTAAAGAAAGCTTTACTTTGAAGAACACAAACACATGCTCTGGGTCACTTGTTTTCAAACATATCACTCAAATTGGGGAAAGGCACAAGAGAGAAATTTCTACCTTCGTGAGGCATTTCCGAAGTTAACTTTGGAAATTTGCCTCAGCTCTGAACTTTCACTTGTGCTTTCAATCCATAACCTTCCCTAAACAAATAGACCCACTTGTTGTCCCCCCCAAAAAAGATACAAAAATCACATGCTACCTCAGAGAAAGGAATTAAGTGCTAAGACTTTTGTTTTTTCCCCTCCTCCCTCTTTTAAGAAGTATGATCTGATTCCTAAGGATAAATAAGAGGGACTTGATAAACACATTTGTGTGTTTATCCACACATGGCTAAACTTCTCCCAGTAAGCTACTATTCTTTCTACCTGCAGAGCAAAACAAATATCCGGATTAAGTCACTGTAGGGTGGCAATTAGAAAGAACGTACAGCTGTGCATCAAATACTAAAAATCAATAAAGGTCAAAACTGAGGTTCATGGAGGTAGCCAAATTACAAAGAGATTTTGGACTGAAGTGGCTTAGGAAACCACAAGTGTGTTCCCGTTTTCTTTACGGAAAACGTGAATTCCCCACACTTGCTAAGCCTTGCAGGCAGAACAGAAACAATAGGTTTAGTGGTTAATAGGTGGTGGGGGGACGGTTGGACTGGATGACCCTTGAGGTCTCTTCCAACCTTAATGATTCTATGATTTTAATACCACATTGTCTTGGACAGAAAAGCTTTTAAAACCTCTTCAGCAAACAAGCTGCCTTAAATGGCCTACATATAAACACAGGAAGTTTATCAGGAAGGGGAAATTCAGTGAAATTATCACAAACAAAAAAAACCCCAAACCAAACTAGAAGTAGCACAGACTGTTTTAATGGTCTTAGAATTTTCCCACTATAACAAACCAAAATTAGAAAAAAACCAAATTAATAATTTCCTTTGTGATGGCAGGGAGTAAAGGTGCAGAACGGGCAGTTGGAAGGAGACTGCAAACCTGCTTATTTTCTTTTCTGGCCTGCGACGAAATTACAAAAGTCAATCACAGCAACACTGAAGTGAAAGATTCTCCTTTCTGGAATTTTTCTCTCCCTGCTCACAACCAGGTTATCTCACTTTTAAGACCAGATCTGCAGGAGTTGGACTTGATGATCCTTATGGGTCCCTTCCAACCTGCGATATTCTGCTCTATTCTTTGAGCCAAACAATGGAAGAGGATGATGAGCCACATTCAGCACTGTATGCTGATGGCATCTGCATTTCTTGTTTAGATATAACAGTACATTAAACAAAAGTGGATTAAAACGTTGCCTAGAATAACTAAGAGTATTATTTGTATTTCAAATATAGCACATTCCCTAAATCAACTCTACGAATACGCTTTTAAGTTTTACTAGTTTGCTAAATGTATTTACAAACATTGAATTTACCTTCATTAAAGCAGTTTCACCACTGCTCTGCTGCATGTTCACATATGCCCCAGCTTCCAGAAGAATAGCTACTGTTGTTAGAAAATTCTGAAAAAAAAAACCCACCCAAACCACAAAAACAAGTAATTAGAAAATATTCTGGTTTTGTTTCAGAATATAAAGTGATGTTTATTTAAAATCCATCACTGAAATTCAAAGCATGAGGCACAACACAATTAACATTGTTCTCTCCTGTTGCTAATAAAGAGCAATTCAGACTCAGGCAAGTAGATACCAATGAGTATTTACAATTCTTCTTTTTTTTTTAAAAATCTTGCAGTCAGTAACACCACAGGAAGAAAACTGTATGTTTGCATTAATCGCCAAACTGCAATCAAGCTCCCTTTTGGCCTCCTACCTACTGTACACGGGAAAACACATGAAGCAGCTTGAACAAAAGCACACCGATGAAACATCCTCTAACTTGCTAGTCTAGCTGGTCTTAGCTTGAGAAGAGCCTGCCACCATCTCCATCTCTCAACTCTCAAATAATAATAATCAGAGATTTGCTCTCAAAGTCTCCCAAGTTTGGATCCTATGTAGCCAGTGATCATAACAAGCAATTCTAACACAAGAACTTCAGCCCCTATGACAGGCAAATTCAGAGATATCCTTTGCCTCCACTTTACCTCTGGGCAGCCCTACCATATCGTATACTCTGGCTATGGTTTCTGATCAGAATTCGTTTACACTACAGTAACCACAGCCATTGAAATTATGCTGTTAAGGTCACCCTGCTATATCCTGCTAAGTACTTTCTAGGCATCATCCAAGGGAAAAAATTGTGTACCACTTTTAAACATAAGTAAAAGAGCCACAAACCACAAATATGACAACAACCAAGCCAACCTTTTCAGCTGCGTGTATCAAAGCAGTTGTTCCATTTTTCTGTCTACCATTAACTTTAGCTCCTTTCCTGATTAGGACCCGGAGAAGGTCATCGTGCCCACCAGCAGCAGCATGCATTACTAGGGTCATTCCACTTGAGTCCTGCAACAAGAATTCACTGCCATTTAAAAAAAGTTTAAAAAAAAACCAACAAAAGGACAAAAAACCCCAAAAAAACAACTACACAAACAACTCCCCCCAACAAACACTTTAAGATAAATCAAAGCCAAAACACAAAACGTGCAAGTGTGTCAACAGGTTTCACAAAGATTCCCCTCCCTGGCAGAAGAATTCACACATACATGGCTGCCAGATACCAACAAACTATCACCTCCCACTCCTCTTGTCCACAGGCCTCTCACACTCTGAGCTCCACAATTTGCAAAACCTGTAACATTCTGAGAACCAGAAAAAGAAGGAGGAAAACCAGAATGAGCCAGGAAGAAAGGCAGCAAGGTATCTGAGGGTAGGGAAGACAGCAAAAGACAGTGGAAAAAGAAATCAACAGCCACCAGAGGGAAAACACAATGGCTCCCATTGGCTGCTACCACACTGCTGCTTTTGGATTTTATCAGGGTGTAAGTACGAAGAGGCTTCTGTGAGTGGCCAGTTGCCTCACTCGTTCTTGCATTTTCTACCAGACACTACAATTCAAAGAACACGTGCTTGGCTGCGTAGTTCATTTGGCATTTTTTCTACTATGCCACGGAGGTCCTAGCATAATGTATAGTTCTCAAAATGCAACATAATTGTCTTGTGCAGACAACTACACAAGAGCACCAGTGAAATACTGATGTGAGAGATTTTAATCCTCAAAAATTGAACTACAGTACTATTTAACAGGAAAATAGATCCTTGAAAGAAAAAACAGTAAGAACACAGCTGACGAAGAACTGGCAGAAAACTAATTATTCATGGAGTAAAGTGGTCCGTCTGTCCAACAGAACATTCAGGTTTTTATTTTTATTTATGAAGAGATGTTTTACATAGTTTGACCTGAGGGGTATCATTATTCCTTATAGTATGTAAAGTTCTAAATTTATTATTCAGTTATACTCAGTGGGCAAATCTGCTGTAAATCCAGCTACTGGAACGCTTCTGTCAAACTTCACTTTTACAAGACTTCATTTTTTCTTTGGAAGAAACAGGTAACAAATATTGAAGCCTCAAATTCTATACTCCCTTTTCTGACCTTGTGCTTTTTTTCCAAGGCGAGACAGAAATCTGCTACTAGGAAGAGGAGGAAACTTTCCAAACAATCCAAGTATCTACTCTTCCCTCCCACACCTCTCCAAGGATTCTATTGCAGAAAAATTACCTCTTGATCCAGATTATATTCCTCGTTTGAAGAAAGTGCCATTTTTACTGTCATATAATCCCCACTTTTAACAGCATCCCTCAGGAGAGCTGGAAAATAAATTTAATGTATTTATAGGATGTTTCACCAGCTAAGAAATGTCCCTTCCTCCCAGCAACTACTCACTACTTGATACTGGTTCTGTTGACACATGATTCTCATCGTCTCCATCAAGATGCTTCTGAAAGTCTTCTAGTGTCAGCCATTCTAACTGCATGTCCATATCCAAACTCAAGACTTGCTGCTTGCCATCTATTGTATATTTGATTTTATGGGAGAAAAAAATCACAAGTAATAAGTAACTTATAAATTTCTAAACTATTCACTGCTTGCCATTGCTTCAATGATCAGCAGCTTAACATACTATTACTTTTCATTCAAACAAACTCTGGAAGTCAGCGTGGAATGGTTCCAAACATTGAAGGCTATGTTACGAACAGACGTAAATGCTTTTACTTGAAACGAACTGCTGATCTGTTGTAATAAATTAGGCTGAAGTGGTAAGAAACGATGCACACTCCGTTACTGTAATAGCAGAAACACACTGGAAACACTGAAAAGTTACCAGTGAGTTTCAAAAGAAAATGTTATTTCAGCCCCTGGAGAGACAAGAATCGGAGCACTAAAAGATACAAGCAGGAACAGAGAAAATACTAACTGCCAGCACTCAGCTTTTTCCTGCATTTGTTTCTACTGCTCACCAGAGCTCTCCATTTGACACACATCCACTACTTCTCGATCACCTTCTGCAGCAATCATGTGCGTGTTTCGTATCTCAAGTTCCTCCTTTCCTTGTACACCTTGCTGTCTTTTGATTTTAATTCTATGAATTTATAGTCTAGCAAAGATTCTTCTCTTTTGCAGTTGTTCTCAGAATATTCACTTTTTTCTTCTGAAGCTACATTAAACAAGTCAAATGCACTTCTGATGTCCTTAAAGCCTAGAACATTAAAACCGTTACCAACAGCGACTACTTGAGCCACTGAAGACCGTTTTATAACAAAGTTTAAATGAGTGACCAGAGTCCATTTAGAAAAGGTCTGATCTCTTTCCACAGAAGTTAATCATTGCTGAAGTGCAGGAGCAAGCTTAACCACATCACCCAAAAATCGGGGACACCTAGTTCAGCTGCAGCTACCCTGACAAGTCTGAGTTCTGACTGCTTTCAACACGATATCATCTTCTTTTTAAGACATGTAGTTCAGAATTATGTGTAAATGACTACTTGGAAAATATGGTTCAGTATCTGTGATGAACAGACGAAGGACACATGCTGTATAAGGAACAATAATTAATCATTCTGTTTGTTACTTTTCTTAAGCGTTGTAAGCATCTATGCTACTTTCTGTGAAAGACGTTTCTCTAGCAACAGCTACTTGAAGCATCATAGCTTCTCCTATATCCATTCTTGATTATCAAAGGTGAAGTTACCTAGTTTTCCTCAGTTCATCCTCATCAGAGTAGTGAGGGAATTTATCCTGAATAAAATCGTCCAGAATTTTACTGACATCAAGATCTCATTAATCAACGTTAATATGCCATTATACTATTAAGAACAGAAATACAACCTAGACATTTTTTCTTCATGGAACAAATCATCCAGTTCTGGTGATATTTTACAGGCTGTATAATGTAACTCATCACTGTGGCTAATGGAAGAGGCTGGAAGGTTGTCTGATGGGAACCTCTACGGCTTTTTCCAAACATAGGAAGTGTGTATTCATAGCGTCATCAGCACACTTCTGGAAATAGCCAATAGTTGGATGAATTCCTCTTAAAAAAAGAAGGGATTACTGTTACATGCCACAGAAGCATAGTTGACAATATTAAATGAAAAAAAGGGAAAAATCTTGATTTGTCTACAAAAACATTAGATTTCTATACACTTCCACGCTTCATCCATGAAAACACATACAGCGTTCTCATTAAGCATATATTAACAAAGCCATTAAACAGCAGACTTTTGCTTCCTAAAATAAAAGGAGGAATTCTTGTTTCTGGTATGTGTTACACAACTATACAATGTCTACTCTTAGAGAAATGAGAGAAGAATGTCCTGAAGGGTCTTTCCCTTCTCTCTTTTAAGCGGTTAGCACTTACTTTTTAGGCCCTTTTGTTCTTTTCTGCTCTTGTCTTCTTTTTCAGGCTCCTTTTTTTGAGATTTTTCTTTTGTTTCAGTTTTCTTTATTTCTTTCTCCTGATATTAAGAACAGAGATCAAATTAAAATGGTAGAGAAAAAAATTGAAAATAAACCCCTTACACCAGTCTAATGACAAAATATATTTAAAACTAATATTACTGAAACCTGACTTGTGGACATTCCTACAAATTAAGCAGGTGAGTCGGGAGCTAAGTGTGTGAAGGCTTCTTCCGTAAAACAAGAGGTGTTATTTACAAAATAAAACAACTAATTCAGATTTCTACTGCATCCCAGCCATGCATGGCGCTTTATGGCATGAGGTGCACATATGCCAAAAACCAGCATTGTGAGGAAATTAAAATTCTGAACTTTTCATTTTCCAAATACTGAACCTGAGTAAAATGCGATTATTTCAAAGTATTTAACACCTTTGTAGCACCATATTCAAGGCAGTTATGATAGCACTGACTTGCACCTTAACTGAGAAAACTTAACATTTGTATACAGAAGGTGCCAAGTTTTCCAATTTACACTTAAGGAACATTATGGCAACAGTCATTTACGGAAAAACAGACACTCAGAAAAATCCACCGAAACCTACCATATCCACAAAGAAGACTGAGCTTAGCAATGTCCAGTATCACAGAAGAAATTTACCATACATGTAGCTGTATCATCCAATTTGCCAAAATAGAATTCAACTGTCTCCACCAAAGGTTGCCCTTTCTCCTCCTGTAATCCTCTCTACACCATTCAGCCAGCAAATTCCAGACTGCAGAGTGGTGGGACAAGGCTCCTTAGCATGGCTTTGTATCAGCCCCTGACACTAACCTGGTCCATGGAATAGCATTGGCTTTCTGAGAAACTGCCCCAACAGTAGTACCCACAAGAACCACAGACTGAATTTATCGTTGAATCACAGAATCATTTTGTTGGAAAAGACCTTTAAGATCATCAAGTCCAACTGTTAACCTAGCACTGCCAAGGCCACCACTAAACCATAGAATCATAGAATCATTAAGGTTGGAAGAGACCTCAAGGATCATCCAGTCCAACCGTCTCCCCCCCCACCTATTAACCACTAAACCATGTCCTTCAGTACCACGTCTAACCTTTCCTTATACACCCACAGGGATGGTGACTCCACCACCTCCCTGGGCAACCCGTTCCAATGCCCGACCACCCTTTCTGAGAAGAAGTTTCTCCTAATCTCCAACCTAAATCTCCCCTGGCGCAACTTGCAGCCGTTCCCCCTTCTCCTACCGCTAGTTATCTGCGAGAAGAGGCGGACCCCCAGCTCACCACAACTTCCTTCCATGTCCCTAAGCACCTTGTCCCACAACTTCCTCCCATGTCCCTAAGCACCTTCCTTCCATGTCCCTAAGTCCCTACATGTCTTTTAAACACCTCCAGGGATGGTGACTCACACTTCTCTGGGGAGCCTGTTCCAGTGGTCTTTTGGTGAAGAAATTTTTTCAAATACCCAATCTAAACCTCCTCTGGTGCAACTTGAGACCATTTCCTCTGGTCCTATGGATTGCTACTTGGGAGAAGAGACCAACACCCACCTCACCACAACCTCCTTTCAGGTAGTTGTACAGAACGATAAGGTCTCCCCTCAGCCTCTTTTTTTTCATGCTAAACAGTCCCAGTTCCCTCAGCCACTCCTCATAAGACCTGTGCTTCAGACCCCTCACCAGCTTCATTGTTCTTCTCTGGACACGCTCCAGCACCTCAATGTCCTTCTTTCAGTGAGGGGCCCAAAAGTGAACACAAGACTTGAGATGTGGCCCCACCAAAGCTGAGTACAGGGGGACAATGACTTCCCTACTCCTGTTGATCACACTACTACTGATACCAGCCAGGATGCTGTTGGCCTTCTTGGCCACTTGGCCACACTGCTGGCTCATGTTCAGCTGGCTGTCAACCAACACCTCCAGTTGCTTTTCTGCTGTGCAGCTTTCCAGCCACTCTGCCCCATGCCTGTCGCGTTGCCTGGGGTTGTTGTGACCAAAGTGCAGGACCCAGCCCTGAGCCTTGTTAAACCTCATACAGTTGGCCTTGGCCCATCGATCCAGCCCGTCCAGACCCCTCTGCAGAGCCTTCCTGCCCTCCAGCAGATCAACACTCCTGCACAACTTCGTGATATCTGCAAACTGCCTGAGGGTGCACTCGATCCCCTTGTCCAGATCATTGACAAAGATATTAAAGAGAACTGGCCCCAGTACTGAGCCCTGGGGAACACCACTTATGACCAGTCTCCAACTGGATTTAACTCCATTCACTTCAATTAAAATAGATTAATTTGGTGTATCATAATGTGTTAGCAGACCTGACACATTCAATTGTCTTTCTCACTGCCCTCCCGCTCCTCCAAAACCTCAGCTTTTGATCACTGACATGATTAACTGCCAGCAGAGACAGCTGTTCATTCCAGCAGATGCCCAGTATTTAGGAGACCCATAATTCATTAAAGGGATTACCAGGTATTTGCTACACTGAGGGCCTGTTAAAATCAGTAATCCTGTCTCGTACTCCAGAGTTCCAATACTGACCAGATGCATGACGTATACTGCACATTTATTTTTGGAGGTAAATCAAATGGCAGGAATGGTTCCGCACGCAAACGGACTCCAATCAGAGAACGCTAAATGATAAATTGACATGACAGTGTTCTGCAATGACAGCTACAAGAGGAAACACAATAATTTTATTTGAAAATAATAATCTGCTTGGGTCAACAATTTAGTGAAGCCAAAAAACCTCCAGAACTCTCCATCAAACCCACCTATATAGTGAGCCCACGGCTCCTCTGGAGAATAACTAACCAGTTACAGAAAATTGGTTAAGCCTCCTAGACTAAAAAAAAAAAAGTGAAGAGCAGAATGCCTTCCCTGCTTCCTTGGTAACTTGGAGCCTGACCTTCCATGGAGCACGACCATGAGAAAGGTATACAGACAGCTTACTGAGAGTGCTGCCTGAAGAGCCATAAGCAAAGCAACTTTCATCTGCTCTTGATTTCTTCATGTTTGGGCTGACAGGATTTTTATACTACTGGGAAATAAAACAGAATTCCAAAGATTTATCTGATTATCATAATTGATGTCTCTCTCTTACAAATGCTATAGCCTCAAACTACTAGAAAATACTTGAGTAATAAAGGGCCATACAATTTCAGTTAGTTAAGTAACTTTGTGAAAGCAGGCTATGCTTCACAGTAATTGTTTAACCTTGTTTACAAGAGCTTTCACCACTAAGCTCCTGGAAAAACGCTGTTTTGTGTGGCTCTACTCTGAAATTATGCCACGTAATTCTCTATCCCCAAATCAACTTCCTTCAGTTTAAGGTGACCTGCTCCACACATACAACAACCTTAAGCAGGGGAACACAGCCGAACCTACAGAAAAACCTGCCGCCACAGAACTATGGCCTCGAAGAAGTGGGATATAATCCACTAAGCATCAAGGTGTTTTGTTTGCAGTCCTGTTACAAATCAGAAAGGGGTTACTCTGAGCAGCCAAAGTTTTATGACCTGCAAACTGTATTAGAACAGTCTGAAGCAGGTGAAGGAAATTATGTTCTCAGAAACATTCCAGAAATATTGGGGTTTTCCTCCCCCCCTTTTTTTTTTTACCTTTACCATCCTGCTTTTCTTAACACTACTGTATTAAATAAGGAAAAACAAATATTCCAGTATTTGCTTAGCTCATTTCTTAGAGCATGTACAGCATTTATAAATATGAAACCATGTCATGAAGCTAAGCATTTTCTCTAAGCACCCCAGGAACTCTAACAAGACAAACAAACTGCACAATTATATGGTAGACTTGGGTCCAGAAGCGATTTCCGCATTCCAATTCTCAGCTAGCTGCTAACGCATGTAAGGTATGACGGAGTGGCTGGCTTTTGAGAAAGATCAAGTGTGTGTTTTACCTCAAAAGTGCACTTCATTGTGCAGCACTGGATGGATAGTTGCTCACAACTGAATGTCTTACTACACAAGGAGAAAAAAAAGTGAAACTGAGGCAACTGTTGAAGACGGGGGGAACAAAGCTAGAAATGACAGTATGCTTTGGAGAAACTGTAAATTTCATTCTAACTAAATGCACGTAACAAACGGAGGAAACTCATACTATCACATTTAAAGACACCTTTCTCTCCTAAAGTGTTACCTCCTTCATACTGTTCAGAACCCAGAAATTTTTCAGTCTCCTTTATAAACTGTGCAGTGGGCTTTTCTTTAGCTACATCCAGCTAAACCTTCCAATTTGTGTTTTTCTCTTTGCCATCACGAATAGTAGCCTTTTAAGGTATCTGTACGAAAAGATGTTTGATTTAATTCCCAGCCTCCACCCCAATGCCTTAACATTGCTTACCTCCCCCGCTGAATCAGTGGACTTGCGTCCTCTTTCATCAGTGCTCAATTTCAAACTCTTCTGCACTGGTGAAGGAGCAGGTGACACTTTTTCCAACTCTCCTGGTACCACTTTTACTTTCTCTTGACCTTTTTCCTTTCTCAACATGCTTTTCTTCTCTAAATAGGTATCTTGAGTTTCCACTTTTCTACTTTCCTCTTTACAGTCTTCAGCTTTCTGAATTTTTTTCTTCTTTCTTTTAACCTTAACATCAATGCTATCATCTTCATTACTTGCTGATCCATCAAGACACCTATCAGCAATGGAATCTTTGTCCGCAATTTCTTGTTCCAAACTCTCTTCTCCACTTACTACCTTTTGCTTCTCGTCTTTATTTTCAGAATTTAAGTCTGAATTTTCATTATCAGTTCCTTGAGAAAATACGTCTTCTAGAATGCTTGATTCTGAGTCAAACTGAACATCTCCATGCTTCTCCTTCCGTGATTTTTTACTTTCTTTAGAATCTTCTTTGGATTTTGTTTTTAAATCTTTAATTTCTCCCTTCTTTTTCTTTATTTCTTTACTATCTTCTTTCCTTTGCTTCTTTGGGTCCTTTAAATCCTCCTTGGTATCTGAAGTCCTTTTTTTTGGTTTCGAATCTGAACCCAAAGTATCTGAGGAATTCTCACATTCTGGTTTGGGTCTGTCCTTGAGTTTTACAGACTTAGCCTTTTTCTTCTTCAGATCATCTGGACTTCTATCCTCCCCATCCTTTGACTTCTTCTTTTTCTTCTTCAGTGAAACATCATCTTTTGTTTCACTTTGCCAGTCACTGTCAGATTCTGCTTCAAATACATCATCATTTAGAGACAGTTTCTAAAAAGCGGGGGGGGGGGAAAGGAGAGATTTCTCATTAAATTGCATCACTTTGGTATAAACTAGAAAAAAATGGCAGTTGTGGTGCTTGGGAAAAGTAAAGTTTTTAGACAGTTTCATCTTTTGCTCACTGCAAATATCAACGCTCACTGCCAAACTGTAAAATCTGTAAATACAATTCTAATTCTAGATCACTTACCTAAAGTACATTACTTATTCCTTGGATGAGAATCAATACATAAACAAGTAAACCAATCAGACATCCAACAATCAGGTTCCAGAACACAACTAAATCTGAACTATTTTACATGAAAACCAATTAACCTGACTAGATGACCTTTAAGCTCCCTTCCAACCCAAACCACTCTATGATTCTTGGATTTTGTAACATTCCACAGAATCTGAGAATAGGTTGGGTTGGAAGCGACCTCAAAGATCACCTAGTTCCAGCCCCCCTGCCATGGGCAGGGACACCCTCCACTAGCCCAGGGTGCCCAAAGCCCCATCCAACCTGGCCTTGAACACTGCCAGGGATGGGGCATCCACAGCTTCTCTGGGCAACCTGTGCCAGTGCCTCACCCCCCTCACAGGGAAGAATTTTTTTTTTCTATATCTAATCTAGATCTGCCCTCTTTCAGTTTAAAGACATGTCCTGGTTCTAGCTAAGAAAGAGTTAATTTTCTTCACAGCAGCCAGTATGGGGTTGTGTTTTGGGTTTGTGCTGGAAGCAGCGCTGATAGTGCAGAGATGTTTTTGCTGTTGCTGAGCGATGCTCACACGGAGCCAAGGCCTTTGCTGCTTCTCGCACCGCCCCGCCGGCGGGATGGCTGGGGGTGCGCGGGGAGCTGGGAGAGGACAGACAGGGCAGCTGACCCCAACTGACCAAAGGGACATTCCATACCATATGGCGTCATGCTCAGTTTATAAGGGGCTTGGCGGGAAGAGGAAAGGAGGGCAGCGGCGTTCGGAGTGATGGCGTTTGTCTTCCCTAGTAACCATTACGCGTGACGGAGCCCTGCTGTCCTGGGGATGGCTGAACCCCTGCCTGCCGTGGGCAGTGGGGAATGAATTCCTGGGTTTGCTTTGCTTGTGCACGCGGCTTTTGCTTCAGTGATTAAACTGTCTGTATCTGAAGCCACGAGTTTTCTCACTTTCACCCTTCTGATTCTCTCCCCCTTTGCAGTGAGGGGGACTGAGTGAGCGTCTGCGTGGTGCTCAGCTGCCGGCTGGGGGAAAACCACGATAACAAGCAAATTTGTCAATTAACAAAAAAATTCCTAATCAGAAAGCAGCAACAATATTCAGTTTCACATGAAACAAAACACTTTTATATCAAAGAGATTCTTTAAGTCATCTTAATCCTGTATCCCAAATGTCTTCCCTTCTCTCTCCCCCCATTAGCAGAGCCTAGATAGGGAATACGTTTTCAGTGTAAGATACTGGAAAGTGAAACATACCTGTATGTCTTTTTTAACAGGTTTAGGCTTATTGTCCACAATCTTTTTTCTGAATTCAAGCAGCACTTCTTTACAGTCTTCCAAATGAACCTCTGGTTCCCAAGTATCATCATCAGAGGTATATCCTTTCCACCGTACTTTGTAGAGAACTTTACCCTGCAAGAAAAAACCCCCAACATTTAATAAAATACAGCATAGTATTGCATCATCTGCTCAATTCTTGGGGATCTCAGTGGATATATAATTTTGTGTATATAGAAATTATTATAATGGGAGTTCAACCAAATATTGACATAAGAATTCCCAGAATTATTTCCATCTGCATCACATACTGAACTAAGCAGGTTGTAAAAACGTTTCAGTAGTTGGAGTAGTTTTATCAAAAATATTTGTAATATCTAAAATTTGTTTAGAACCACAGCTACAATGTACAAATCATAAATTCCTAGTCATTTTACTGAAGTAATTTTGACAGTTATGAAACTTTTTTTCTAAAGTTTTAATATTTTGTCTAATAATACTCAAGTTTGAATTGTTTCTCTTTGCTGAATAAATTGATAGAAAATCTTAAGATTTATAATACATTAACACATTTTATAGTGGAATTTATAATTTGTTCATTTGTAATCAATGCTACTTTTGATAAACTGAAATACCAAAAATTACCAAAAAATACCACCGCAAATGAGATCAAGTTAAACCCAGACAAAAATCTGAGCATGTGCGTCTCAGTGGAGTTGGTTAGAAAGATTTTAGTAAAAGGTTACACATGAAAGCCCTAGACCAATTGTTTCAACAGTCTTTAACTTTAGGATAAAATTGCACCTTTTAGTCTTGATCTTGTTTTTTCACTGGATTAGCAAGTTTTTTACCATTAAAAAAACTCACCAGCTTTCTAACAAATTATCTCTTGCCTTTCTCCTAAATAAAGTAGTCAATCCTTATGTTTCTCAAGTTGGACTCCTTTTCTTGCTGAGAGGCAAGGCTTATTAGCTTGGACACAGCACATTGCTGTGTATTGGGTTTACATGGCAAGGTTTTGGCAGTGAGGGGGGTACAGAGATGGCTTCTGCAAGAAGTTGCTAGAAGCTTCCCCCATGTCAGACAGAGCTAACGCCACCCAGCTCCAAGACAGACCTGCCGTTGGCCAAGGCCAAGCCCAGCAGCAACAGTGGTAGCGCCTCTGTGATAACAGAGTTAAGAAGGGGGCAGGGAGAGGAGCAGCAGTTTTTGCAGCCAGAATGAGAAGATGTGAGAAACTCCGCAGACACCGAGGTCAGTGAAGAAGGAAGGGAGGAGATGCTCCAGACACCAGAGCAGAGATTCCCCTGCAGCCGACCCTGGTGAGGCAGGCTGTCGCCCTGCAGCCCGTGGAAGAGGGATGATGGGGAGCAGAGATTCCATCTGCAGCCCCCCATGGAGGACCCCATGCTGGAGCAGGTGGAGGCACCTGAAAGAGCCTGTAACCTCATGGGAAGTCCGTGCTGGAGCAGGCTCCCGGCAGGACCAGTGGCCCTGTGGAGAGAGGAGCTCACACTGGAGCAGGTTTGCTGGCAGGACTTGTGACCCCATGGGGTACCCACACTGGAGCAGTTGGTGACGAACTGCTGCAGCCCGTGGGAAGGACTCACATTGGAGAAGCTGATGGAGGACTGTCTCCTGTGAGAGGGACCCCATGCTGGAGCAGGGGCAGAATGTGAGGAGTCGTCCTCCTGAGGAGGAAAGAGCAGCAGAAACAAAGTGTGATGAACCGACCACAACCCCCATTCCCGGTCCCCCTGTGCTGCTGCAGAGGAGAGGAGGAACAGATCGGGGTGAAGTTAAGCCCAGGAGAAGGGAGGGATATGGGGGGAGG
>VWZZ01007817.1:203992-353146 GCA_013399095.1 Psophia crepitans | reverse complement strand
CTCGGGCTGGGGTGTCCTGTCGTCCTGCTCGATGCCTGCCAGCGAGCCGGCAGGCGGGAGCGAGGAGCCCGGTGCCGTCACCGCCCGGCGGTGCTGGCCGTCTCAGCACTACGGCTGCCGGGAGCCCCGGTCGTGGCGGCGAGGGGCGAGCGCCGGGTGAACGCTGGAGCGGCCTGTCTGCCCGCCGCCCGGGGACCTCTTCCTCGGCATGGCGACGGAACCCCCGCCCGGCCCCCACGTAAGGCCTTGCTGCCTGGCGCGGCGGCCCTTCCCCGGGGCCGGGCGGCGGTTCCCTGGAGGCACGCTCACGCCGCCGGGCTCCGCAGGGACTCGCGGTGTGCGAGTGCGCCTGGCACGGCCGAATAAAACGACTGTGCGAGAATATGCCGGTACAAAGGTATCCTCGGCTTTCAGCGGGATGAGGGTCTGGGGCAGCACGGAGCCCTCGGGACTGGGTCCTGCTGGGGAGCGGGCGTTCTCACTGGGAAAGGAATCCGTGCGAGTTTCAGTGCTTGGCACCTGGAGCGCCTGCCGACAAGCACAGCTTTTCTGTATGTAAGGTGGAGGAGGGAAAAAAATCTCGTAAGAAAAAGCAAATAAACCACACCCTGTTGGCTCACCGACCTGCCTTGGCTAGAGCGTTCATACACCGCATCTCGGAACGGTCCCTCAAAGGACATCGCTCAAACGCAACTCGGGCTTCAGGGTGACTGCATGCTTCTCCTGCATACCTGTGTGGGATGGATCGTGCAACAGGGAAAACACCAAAGTATGTGAATAACTAACTGCAGTGAAGGAAAAATTGAAATTTATTTCCTTTATTCATATTTTTGCCAGCACTTACTTTCTAAGGTAACCAGTAATGCAGCAATTCACCATACAGAGACTTCAAAGCAGGTTTAGAAGCTAGTTTATCACTGTCTGCATTAGAGTCTTTCTAGTTCTTAGGACACCCGTATCCTCAAATAGATACCTTCTCAAAGTAGGTATCTTCTCAAACAGAAAGTGTAGTGTAAATCTTTCCTTTCTATTAAAAGAGCCAGTATCTTACACACATGAAAACAAGGATTCAGAGCACCTTAGAAACAGAAGAACCTCATCTACAAGATCAAGTGTATCTACTCCGTCCTTGGCAGATGTTTGTGTAAATTCTCATGAGAACACTACGAAAGACATTCCACAGTTTTCCGTAGTAACCTCTTACACCACCACTCCTCTGCTACTGCTAGGGAGCACTCTCCGTTTGTGTGGGCAGTGTAACGCGTTACCTGTGGTGGCTGTGGAATCTTCTGCTTCTGAATATTTGCAGTGGTTGCACAAACACATGCAGAGAACGGTCGGTGCGCACTGTTCCGCTTCAGTGCCAGCAATTGTACTAAGTCTCCAACTACATTTCCTCAGATGACAAAGTACTAAAGTGTGATTCTGTGAAGCTCCTTAATTTAGAAAAGGTAATGGGTTCATTCAAACCTGTGAAAAGCCCATTAAATTAAAAAAAACTACTTTTCGTCTGATTTTGTTATTAGGCTTCAGTGTTTGGTCTGGTACAAAATAAAACTAATCAGTTAGGGGCTTTTGTCAGAATAAAATCAGAATACAGAGTAACAGCAGAAAAAAACCCCAGAGAACTCATTCTTCCTACCAAAGCTGACCTATGTATTCACAAGTTGACCTATGACTGATAAGAAAAGCACTGCAGGAGAAAAATAACTGTTCTGCTGTTTGCATTTCAAGGCATGCTGTAAGAATTACAACCAATTGAAAACACTGATAATTTATTAAGATATTTATTAGTTCTTTGTTTATCACATTCTTGTATCTGTCAAAATATCTTGTGCCATATTTAACTCAATTACTGCAATACGCTTTCTTTACTGTACCATTGAAGAAGTACATAAGATTTTAGGATAAATCAAAACAGGTATTACAAAAGATCTTTCATAATGTGCAATGAACCAAAGAGATTAGTGTAAAAATTTGAAATATTAAAGTATTTTTAACAGTTACAGGTAAGTAAAATATTACATATATGAAAAATCAAGGCTTAGTAACTGTAAGACCCGTTATTTCCATACCTTTAAGTGTGACTATGAGAATTATTATTTAGTAATCATATAAGATCAAATGTCCTCAATTTAAACATTTTATGTAAAACTGCAAGGAAAGCTAACTCTGCTATTATCTTAAAGAATTATGTGATTAAATATTTCAAGCAGAAAGAGAATTGATGTTAGGTAAACTTGATACCCAGTATCTTCTTGGTGGCAGAGTCCCAGTCTTTCCCAAGTTCAAGTCGATAGCAAATAGATGGAAATCGCCTCTCAACTCTTCTTACCCACTCTATTGCTTTCTTGATCAACTCAAAAGCCCAATGAACACCACTGTGTGTAGAAATGAAGTTTGATTATAACAAAATCTTGTAAATCCTTCAAAGCAGCAAGAAGAAAATAATTTCTTCTAATGATTATTATTTGAAAGAGAAAAAATTCTATGTTACGATAATCCAGCCTGTACAAAATATCATCTGATGCAGAAAACATCAGCATCTGAGCCATCCAGTCTTTTTAGAATCTTCCCCGTGGGAAGTATGTGGACTTACAATCGTTACCTGCATTTATTTGAGCTATTCCAATCACTATGCGTTTCATAAAGGCAAACTTAACTCCTCCTTTGTACACTCGCATATATTAGAATTTCTTTCATCCAGCAGTCAATGCAATTTTATTTGTGTTCCTGACTGGAGTAGCCAAAATTAGACAACCAATTTTTCCCTCTGTCAGTGAGTTTCAAAAGAAGAAGTAAGATTTCCAGGACTCTCCTGACTGTTTGTTTATCCTGTTCCTACATGCCCTGTAAAGTATGAAGTGTGTAAAGCTTCCCATTTTGGCACAAGGACTCTGTTGGTGGCTGGGGTAATCCAGATTCACTGGAGGCCTACTCCTGCTGCTTTGTCTTCCCTCTATACCAAAAAGCTTGCCAACTGGTAGTTGTTCACTTCACCCACAAAGAAAGGGAATTTCCAGACACAGGGACCCCATATTCAAAAGATTATTATCACTGGGAGCACTGGGATGTACAGAAGTGAGGGGTGCAGGGTTCAGAATAAGCCGGCACCAGCATTCCCCACAGCTAAAGGAAAGGGTGGAAGTTGTGCTGTGAAGAATCATCTGCGCGAATAATTTCAAAACTCTTGTCCAGAGTATTTTATGGTATGTGCTTTTGAAGAACACCAAGCCACAAATATAATCCTAAAAAAGGGTGCAGGCCAACAGGCACAAGGTACATGAAAGAAAAGTCCAATATAATTTTTTTTCCTGATTTCTAAAATAAATTAAACACTGGAAAAGGATGCCCTTTAATGAAGTTTGATTTGATGAATCTCCGTCCTTAAAGATATTTAAAACTCAGCTGGGCAAGATCCTGAAAAACATATCCAACATCTGAGTTGGCCCTGTTTTACAGAAGAAATGACATCCAGAGGTCATATCCAACCTGGATTATTCCACGATTCTAATAAGAAGTATAAAATATCCTTTACTACTTTCTATACTTCTCAATTTTTGTATCATATTTTGCAAAGTATTCCTTCCTCCATCCATCCTCTTAAAAGAAACCACGTGTCACCAATATGATTAATACCTTCCATTCCCTTTTATACAGCCATATCCTGTAGTAGTCATTGACTCTCCAAAATGAAATTAATCTTCTGTAGGTTGAGAAGGTTTACATTGCTATATTAAATGGTAAGATTTTATTTAAAAGCACACCTTGAGTTAGATGAATCATCCAGTTTCATCAGTGTTTTGAAAACTATCCCTTTCAATTCCTTTGTGCAGCGTATGAACTGTAGCACAAGAAGAGTAGCAATCAACTGCAGTAGCTTTTCTTTTCCATTTGAGCCTACAGAAGAAAAGGGAAGCCGCATTACTATTTACACGGTTTCTTGACAACAGAAAAGGTACTTTCTGCAAAGTATTCCACATCACTTTAAAATATCAATTGTCCTAATGCTATTTAATTTGTCAAATCACTAACGTGAATGAAACAACATGCTCCTGGCTTTCAAACTTAAACTTGGTACTGCTTTGTTTGGATTTCTGCAGTTTGTGTTTCCTTGGGTTCTGATCTACTTTGATTTTAATACATGCTGTAGTGGGAAATTTGTACGATTTTTGTGCTTTGATGAAGCATTGCACCCTCTAATAATTTAGAAAGAAGGAATTGCCTTTGCTGCCCCACCCCCCCCAGTCGTCTGCTCTGCTGCCAGCAAAGAGCGCCAATTGACAGAATCAAACAGCAGTGTGTATAGGTGGAGTGTGTACTGAATGCTGCTGACTGTGCGTGAGAATTACATAAACATTCCTAAATGTGAAAAGCAGAAGTGGTCTCCGCCTCTTTCCTAGGAGAGACTTTTCTTCCTTTTTCATTCTATAGTAGCTATTCATATAGCAGACACAGTAACAGAGATAAAAAACCTCTGTTGCTACTCCAACTATCTCACATTCTCCACACTTCTCCAGGAGATGTGCTTAGCAATCAGGACACTATATTGTGAGAGAAGATGAGAGTAAACTGTATTATTAAATCAGGCACTTTTGAAACCTTTACGTTAAGAGATCCATTTAAATTCTGAGCATATCTTATGGAGAATTCCACTAGACATACAGAGTAATAACATATACAGGTAGGAAATACAATACAATGTACAGCTTTTTAATGACAGAAAAGTATTTACCAAGTGACTGAATGCCTTTTCTAATAAGGAAATTGTTGATTAAATGATCAGCATCAAATTTCAAGATTTTTCCCAACTGTGGACTGAGATTCCAAGAGCCATCCTATGGAATAAATGAAGATATGGAATAAGCCAAAGATTCAGGACACTGAAAATGTATTTGGCAAGAACAAAACAGACATAGGAGAATTACTTTAAGGATTTTTTTAAAAAGCTTATACAAACACAAAACCTGAAATCCACATAATCAATTTAAGTGATTCAAATATCAAACTTCAAATGTCTGTAATTGACCTGGAATGTTGCAGTTAGGCTACCTTGTAAAAAACCCTTAAACATTAAGAACAAAGACATTTCAAAATCCCTCCCATATAAAGTATGCACAATGACAACACCAGTCTTTTCAAATTTATTTCAAACTTTTTCTGAAAATTATTTTTAAAGGTGCTAAAAAAATAAGCGTTCCTCTTACTCAAAAGAAACAGTAACAGATCCCTATCCTCTGCTGAGAATGCAGTGTCTCTATAAAATTATTAAGTTTACTCTATATGTTATTAAATGCAGTATTAACAAAACCAATCCTATTTTATCTGACTTTTCCTGCCAAAAATTAGACAACTCTCATGATTAACATTATCTGCTAAATGGTTTGCCCCCCTCAGGTCAGATGGAAGAGAGGCTTTCAACAGGATGTTCAAGTACTTACTCTTCAATATTTAATCCTTCCACAACTTTACCTGTCCTTGCAGCTTTATGTCTTAGAAAACTGTAACCATGACACAAATTTATAGCCATTCGTTTAAGGTAATTCAGAAGATAATATATGATTTAAAAGGGATGTTTAGATAGTAATTATCCAAATTATGTAAAAAGAGAAAATGTGTTGAATATTAAGTTTAATTAGGGTAAAAAACCATGAGAAAATTTTCTTTTTAAAATTCAACAATTGGCAGTTCTGCTGAAAAAGAACTCTTGAAACACTGTTCAGGAGTTAATTCCCACAAGAGTCAATCACAAGTCCACTACTCTACCCCATGGTATCCATGTGGCATATGGTAATCATTCAATATTTAGAAATTATTTGATAAAATTGTCCTGTCAAAACTACAGCGAAAATATGTATCTCTTCTTAATGCTGAGGGTGGCTATATTTTACTACTTTCACACACAAACTTCATACATAAAGTTACACACACACAGAAAGAAGCAGTCCTTTAAAAAATAGCAAGAGAGTCATGAGGATGTAAATACTAGGTGGATTCTGCTGCACAAAGGAACATGCAGGACAGGGACTCCTCCTACCACAAGGGACATACCAAACCCAGCAAAACTAAACATTATCTGCTCTGACTCCTACCTGCAGGATTCTTGGCCAGTAGTTTCCTTCAGTTTCCCTAGTAATTGGTGTGACTGTCCAGGAGAAGTTCCTGCTGCAACATCTCTTAGTCCAATCCTCTAAAACCCAACTACTTTTCATTTTCTTGTATAATGGGCATTGTTTGCATCCACTTCTTCCACTTTGCTTCCCCTGTATGTTCTTATACTTGTCCCAGGAAGCCCCCAAGCTGCAAACTGGTGGAGGCTGTAAAAAGGTTCTGGAGGTGTATTGCTTACTACCTGTCAGCCCTCATTTTATGTTCCTTACATATCCATTGCTGAGTTACCCGTGAAAGCAAGAAAACATAGCATGACTGATATCAGCATACACTTGTAAAATCTGTTTATAAACATTTTATAAATGTTTTTTTACTTTATCTCAGGATAAGATTAAAGTAAAAATATTTTTTCCTTCTACCTATAAGTAATGCACAAATAGACTATGGGTGCTGTACCTGATTTTGGAGCGCAAAAACTTCTTTCCAGTCTACAGAAGACACCACAATTCTCTCTTGAATCCTTTCTTTTTCCATTGTTGTAAAGGACCTTGATTGTCCCTGGAGAGGATAATGTTCACAAAGAATCTTACCACCATTACCTATGCAGCTACTACATCATAATACGAAGTAATTGCATTTAAAAGTTTAAAAAACTCTCCTCTTTTTAAACAGAAACTTCTTTTTCTGGTTGAAAAAGTTTCATCCTCTCTCGCTTAGGAAAGGATTTGCACAAACATCAGCTACAGCTGGACAAAGTTACAAGGAATGAAATAATTCAGAGTTAGTGAGACATTTTTTCTCTTTTTCATCAAAACTGTATGTCGTCTTGTATTATGCACATTATCATTATACTGCCATTTGTATGTTCAAAATGAAAATAAAAATGTATTGTTTAGACAAAAAATTTCTTACCCTGTACCTTACACTGGGCAAATCCAGAGTAAAATTTGACTCTGGAGATGTCATCACCACTTGTTGGCTCTGATTTTTATACTGTTTCTTAACCATGATGGATTGCCCATGAAAGGAACAAAACCAGCGTGGCTTTGGTGTCATCACGCTCTTTGTAAAATCACTTTATAAAGCAAAGAAAACAAGATCATTTACAAAATGTTTGTCTCAGGACAGGGCTGAAGATAATTTTTCCTTCTACTCATATCTTACTTTTAGGTGTTGCATGAATAGAGGATTGGAACCGCACCTGATGTTGGAGCTCAGGAATTTCATTCCTATTTACCGAACTGAACAGACCTCTTTTCTGCATCCTCTGTGTTGATGTAAAACAGAAAGATTGTTCCTGAACAAACAGAGTAATGTGCATTAAGAATCTTACTGTACCACCATTACCCATATAGCTACTACTTCATGATACAAAGTAATTGCATTTAAAAGTCTCCTGTTGGAGTAGTAAGGAACAAGTGGCAGAATTCAGAGTATAGGATTTATCACTTTGAAAAAGCATAACTAAAAACCAACCAACCAAAAGGAATGCTTTTCAGCATTTCACGATTGGATTTCTTGGGTTGGAGAGCAGCCTTGTTACCAGCCTTACTATGTTCTTTTTTGGCTGTACAGCCATGAACCTTGAAATGCAAATGTTAAAAGGCAGCTTTCATTAGCTGAATGCAGCTTGGATTTCCGCATGACATGTAGCACCCTATATATAAGGGACTACTGATGGAAGACTTACCACAGCCTTAAACTCCTTACTAAATCCCTCTTCAGGAGCTGTAACATCAGGCTGACATGCTACCTTTTTCTTACACTTTAACCGTCGCAATGCAACAGGAGATTTTGGAATAGCTTGTTCTTCAACATTAGTCTCTTCAGAATGTGTAGGTGCAGCAGCTGAACACAGCAATACTAAATCGTGCATTGGAGCAACAGAAGAATCAATGTGTTTCCTGCCTCCCACCGGCATTTGAAAAAAACAGGCAGGGGGAGGGACAGGAGGAGGAGCATGCTTAGGAACATCCTCACAAACATCTGATTTTTTACATGCAGATGTCTGAAGTGATTTTTTTGCAGTCAGATCAATTCCTCCTCCTGGCTGAAGTTTAAAACCAAGTGACGAGAAAGGTTGAGCAACTTTCGGCAGACGAAAGACAGATGGCGTCTTCATTGTCATACTACTGCCAAAACAGAAATTTGGTTTGAGATTGCAAACACTGTGTTCATGTTCAGAAACACTCGCAAAGCCCTTTGCCATGTATTTTGGTGAGATCCTCTTTTCAGTAACAGGAACTTCTTCAGACTGAAATTGGCAGCTTTCAGGTTCAACTTTCTCATTTAGGAAATCAGGTGAACAAACACTGCCTACTGCTGGGGGACATGCCTGTTTAGTGAAATCACAAGGAAACAAAATTAATACCAGAATCAGTAAGATTACTTTTGTCTTTCTAATTGAAATATTATTTCTCCTTATATTGTGTGCAGTTTCATTATACTGTCATTTGTATGTTCAAAATGAAAGTTATACAGCTGTTAAATGAAACTTTTCCTACCCTATTCTACCAAACACTGAGCAAATTCAGAGGAAAATGTGACTGTGACAAAATATGATCTGAGAGGTATTTGACATTACTAGACCAAAAATGATTAAAATAATGATGATTATGAGCCAAGAAAGTTCCACTGTACAATACTGTTGTAGATGCACAGAAGACAGATCTACACAGAGCGAAGCATGGATCCTGCTTGTGCTGCAGTTCTGGCACATGTACCAGCTGAGGTCCAGCAGCTGCTGCACACAAGCTAGTGAGCCTGGGCTGTACTGCCACCGTACACCAACACAGATGTCTGGTTGTCTTCCGCCTAGGAATTCTTGGGCCAAAGGATCAAGAAAATGGCTTTAAATGAGTTGATCTAGGTTGTTGAACACACAATCAGATCCCATTCTAAATGTCTGACAATCTTAATACATTACAGACTACAGGCTGAGATGATGCTCCCAAGTTGTGTTCAGTGCACATCATGGTCATGCACAACGTAACTTAATAGACAAATAATGATTTTCCTGAGTCCCCTACACAATTTGGAGATGTAAAAATTTAATCTGTTAAAACTTCACGGACTGACAGAATTACACCTGCTGGGTAACTGATGCAGCCATCTCTTGCAGTTTCCAGTCAAGAGAGCGCCACCAGAACTAGCAAACATCCAGTGTCACTAGCTCAAGTTTCTCTTATTGCTCCCCCTCATCCCAGAGACCGTCCCATTGCATGCTAGCAATATGTCCTCTTCTTCCAGTCATGCTTATCCTCATTCCCAGAGAAGTCTCTCTGCTTTGGCTGTACTTCTCTGCTATTGGAGACTTAGTTATGGATCAATACCTTGATCTTCGTTGAAACTCCCTGCCTCTCCCCCCAGTTTCTTAGAGCTGAATTTAAGGCTTCATTTACACTAGCATGTTCTTGTAAGAGAATACTCTAACAGGTGTCAGTTTCTTCTGGAAGGAAGAAGTCTGTATTATATTGTCTCTGAAAACTGCTGCACTCATATTTTTAAGTGTACTTTTTTTCTGGAACAGGTTCCTCCAAGTTTTCACGTTTACAGCATTTGACATTCATTATTTTCAAAATAATTAAAAAAATAAACATTTAATGGACAATTACTATATGGTTACACATACATTACAGCACCACCTCTGGATAATATACCAAAAATGTCAGCAATAAGAACATATATTAAATGTAGTTACCAGGGCATCAAAGGCAATTCCTTCTGCAAAAGAGCCTGATTCCGTTGACTTTTGCTCCCAGTCCATGTAAGGTAAAAAATCTACATCTTCTTGAGCTATAATTTCCAGGATGTTTGTAGCATCAGCAGTAAAAGTTTTATTACCATCCTAAATTAAAATGCATCACAGTTATGAACATGAAAATTCTCTGGCAGTACAGAGACAGTGCCTTTTTCTTTGTTTGACTTGTGTTGAAAACAGGGAATAAGCAGATACTGCAGTACATTAAAAATACTCACTATATACAAAAAACACTAAAAGTAACTTCATGGTTTTTACTATACTCAGGAATAATATATTGCCAGGAATTTGATTCACATGAAATATAAAGGTGGACAGTACATATTTGTATGTGTAATTTGTTCAAATCCACATAATGGAAATAAAATCTAAATCTTGCACAGTTCTTTTTATCAGAATCCTATTCCTACCCTTAAAGGAAAGCAAACGTGACCATTCTCATAGGTGTGCTTAAAATACATTGCATTCTGCAAAATCATGTTAAGATGACAAATTACATAGCGTAATACAGTGCCAAG
This sequence comes from Psophia crepitans, assembly GCA_013399095.1. Lineage (NCBI taxonomy): Eukaryota > Metazoa > Chordata > Aves > Gruiformes > Psophiidae > Psophia > Psophia crepitans. Next base: position 342,757 of record VWZZ01007817.1, on the reverse strand, counting down.
CTGAAAAGGCTAGTTTGAGTATTTCTGCATGGTACTGCATTGTGTTGTGGAGGTGCTTTTGCCTTAAGATGTCTGCAATGTTTTGTTCCACTGGGTCAAAAAAAAATCATCCTAGACTACAAATGAGATTAAAGCTATTATATTTCCAGACATAATTCAAACGTAACATTCCAGAAGCCTGTTTCTTGAGAGGCATCATATTGACAAGGGGAAACTGAATCTTTTGAAGAATTGCAAAAACAGACAAATAAAAATCAGAATGACAGATGATAATAATCTGTTGACAGCCTTTGTAAACAACTAGTTCATGAAATCACAGAGGTGTTCCCTTGCTAATCTGCAACATATTTTTTCTTCTGAATATTACTTCTGTTACATACCAGATGGAATATTCAGGTAAATTATAGAAAGATATTTAAATTGACCCAGTTGAGTTACCTTATTTTGAGAAGCAGTCCTTGACCTGGGAATTTCTAATAACTTCACAGCATTGCATTTTATATTTGCCTTTTAATCAGATGTTTTTTTGGAATGCCTATCTGTCTTTTGATCTTTAACTGCAAATGTTCGAGTTGTTACTCAGGAAAGCAATAATTTCAGAAAAATCTAACTCATAACGTACATATGCTACTGGTATTATCTTTTTCATGATAAGGTAGACATCAGGATGAAACAATAAAAACAGGAAAAGGGTGTGGTTTTTTTTTCAAGTTTTGCTTTCCTTGTGACTTCCACCTGACACAGACTCCCCTAGAATTACTTTTGCCAATACAAAATCCAGTACGTCAGCAATCCAAGGCTAGAGTGGCCAGTTTGCTGTAGTTTGGCATCCTTACTTTTTATGAGAAAGGGTTCTGTGTTTTATGCACCCAGGATTGAAGACTACTCTTCATCTGGCCTTGTCTTTTATCTGTCTGGCTCCCAGAGCACTATCAGGAATTACAAACCCTTGTAGCAAATCACAACAGGAACATACAGATTGACAAAGTTCATAAAGTAAGGACAAGCAATATAAGAGATAGAAAAGGAAAACAACTTGCTACATTGCAGAAGAAACCAAAATAATATCAAAAATAATAGTTTTAGCTCTATTGTAAAAGAATAATCATTGCTCAGCAAAAGGGAGACTAGTTTTGATATGTACAAGGTTACAGTACTTAGAGTTGATAGAGAAGCTAGTGGGAACAAGATATATAGAAAACATACCCTTTTCTCAACCGCAACGAAGCTTGTAAACTGGCTAATAATTGAGTTCTCCAAGCTGAGGTGAATAATCATGTTTTTCAAGACTTGTTTCTTCATCTAGATTGTTAAGAAGAGACAGAAAAAATATGATCAGCTACGAGAAACCATCAAAACTGAACACATACCTGTAAACACACTTACACACTATAAACAGAGACATGTAAAAGGACCAGCTCATGAGCATACTGACCTGCCTAACTTGTGAACTCCCTTTTAACGTTCTCTGCTCCCTCACTCAACTTTGGGCAGGGATATGCATTTCCTCTAGTTAGACTTCTTCGGGTTCTATCCTTCTTCTAAGTGTAGGAAGAAGCTATGTTTTATAAGAATTAGCCCAAAAAAGTCTCAAACAAGCCAAGGTGGCAATATGATAAGTTTTTAACTAGCTAAAAGTCTTTTTTTTTTTTTAACAGATCATCAGATCATGAAGTCTATCTGTAAAACACAGGTCATTATCTTCCACCACATCCTACACAAAAGCTGTGGACTTTCACTGAACTAATGTGTATTGATCTTCATGAAACTGAGATGTTAAACGTCACAGGAAAAGAAGAATTACCAACGGCCGACAGCGACAGAGTACAGATTAGGAAAACTAGGCACGCATTATGCCAATAGACGACATTCTTATAATGGGGAAGAAGAAAAGACTGTCCCAAAATTTTTCAAAATATTATCTAGGAGGTTATTAGGACTGTAACCTTCTACTTATGTTTAACAAAGCAAGAAAATCTTTTCTATTCCACTGAAATGTTTGCTATTTAGAGTTTTAAAAGATATAGTTTCTATTTCAGATTATCAAACCTCATGTTCTGTTTCGTTCTCATGAAGAATCCCATCTTCATAGTCATTAATGAAAGCTCTTGCTGCAAGTTTGTGCAGCACCTAGAAGAAAAGCAAAACTGATGATAGAAAAGTAGTAACTTTTTTTTAATTCTTCATTTCATTGATGAGGTCCAGCTTCAGGCACTTAGCTTCCATATCTACATAGAATCCCATTTTCTAACGAAGGGTCAAGTAAATTCTCTATTTGAAAAGCAATCACTACCTGCACCTAAGGTACATTCTTATTTCACTTAATTTCAGCAAATTAAAAAATACCCAGGCCTTTACTTGTTGCGCACATTCTCTCTAGAGTCAAGTGTCAGTGGAAGAAAAAAGCGAGCATGCAAACAAACAGAACAATTCCACCAGGCAAGTAATCTTAACTTGAAACAGCTAACTAAAGTAGGGATAAAGAATGCCCCTTCTGGATGCATACCTTTTTCTCCAGTGCCTGTAGACAGAGCTTGGACAACTACCCCAGATTTAAACAACAATTATCTATATAGGTGAAGTTAAGTAAATCAATCCTGTGCATAAAAATACAGAACTTGGGGGGGGAGGAAACTAAACTGAGGCTGGAGTGTTCAACTTCAAAAAAACCCCACATTAGGTCTACCATAACCAAGTAATTTTTGATCTGAGGAGCTGTACGTAGAAAAGGGAAATACTGAACTGTACTAATGAGAAATCACTTTTTGAACTAAACCAGCCTTTCATAGAAAAGAAAAACAATTTTGGTCTCTTCAATATGTTAAAGCTAACAAAGAGAGGGAGCTTTGTGGGGGCAATGTGGTAAAGTCCAGCTGTATTCCAGTTCCCATTGCCAAAACATTCTTACTGGCTTACTTTTGAGAAGAATATGATGCCAAGGAGAGCCACTTCTGAAGGAAAAAACCAAAACTCTTAAGCAAATAGTTTGAGCTAAGGTAAATTCGCAAACGAAACAGGTAGGAATTCTCAGAGTTCATCTACAGCATCAAGAATTAAGAATTCGCTTCTAATTTTGACCTTCTTTTTTATCATTTTGCCATTTCAGTTTACACCGTTCAAAACTTTTGTGGTTTTTTAACTGCACCTGGAATTTGTAGTACAGGTACTTTTATAAAAGCAAAAATTCATTGTGGCCAGCAAGTACATTGCTTCTGCTTGCCAATTTTATTTGCCTGTAGAAGGAAGAGCAGGTCTCTGGAAACCAGCTGTCCTTGTGGAAACCAACACAACATACATGTCCATGGAAATCAACCCACAACAGTAGCTTTCAAAGTAAATTACACTAAATGGGGAACAAAATCATTCCTATTTGAGAACAAATCAGCTTCCCTTAGAAGGGAAGGGCTGACAGTCATATGAGAGTTATTACTGAAGGTTGACACCTGTTAGATTTAATATAAAATGGTTCTTTTTAGCTTGTTTTCCTTTTCAGAATGAGTGCCGTGTTTTCTTCTGCATAAAGACACCTTGATGACACTGTTACTGAAGCAGAGGAAAGGCTAGTAACACTTTACTGTCTCTTTTTCCATACCTTTCAAGAGAAGACAGACTAGCAAGGAGATGTTCCACATAGCAACAATTTACAACATGAAAGAGGGTGCTGCAGCAGCTTCTTCACAGAGGTCGCCTAAAGAACAGCCAACCAAGGATAAAGCTAGAGCCCAAACAGGCTGCCAAAATAAGCAATGCTTCCTATTCTGAGAAGCTTAAGTTTTGTGTTAGAACGCACAGAAAGGTGACACTTCTATGTAAAAGTTTCCCTTTAAAAGTTTGAAAACCTAAGGTCTGTGTTAAAATATCAGAAGCAAAAATAAAAGTGCAAGAGCTGCTGAAAACAGAGGTTTCAATTTCTTCAAAAGAGCATGAAGGAGCATGTAGTTGTTTAAAGCAGCCTGTCTCACTATGGCATGTACAAATTATGTTGGCCAGACTCACTGTTCCTGTAGTCTTCTGTAGTTCAGTAGTTGACACCACGGTCTGTAGTTCTTGGTTATTTATCACTGCTCTTAGGGTGGCCTAAAAGTTAAAAAAAAAACAAAACAAAACACACAACCAAAAACCTATTTCCTTCTCCCTCACGCTATGTTACCAGCACACATGCATGCTGTTCTGTCTCCTAAATATAACTCAAGTCTTCACATGTCTAGGATTATAAATATTTCCCCCTAAAACAAGGGGACAATCACAAGTAAAGGAATCCTGTATTTATCAGAGCTCAATGATAGGAACATTAAATTAGGTAACTTTTTCCTCTCTACTTTTTAAAGGGAAGACTAATAATGATCATTAAATAGTAACTTAGTTATATTTAGCAATGAAAAAGAAGCTAAGTGCATGCTGCATAGAGGATATACAATACAATATAATATTTCCTTTGTGATTATTTTAGTAGTAGTAGTGCATGTGTATTCCAGTCTTTACCTGAGTACAGTGAGGGATGAATCCATAGACAAGAAGTCTCTCATTGTTAAACAAAGACTGTATCTGAGCAGGAGCCTGCATTGGCTCTAGTGCACCTATATTGAACTGTTGCCATTTAATAGAAACTGAACTGCATCCTGGAGAAAATACTCTAGATACTTGGCTCTGTATCTGTGTAAAGAAGCAAAACAAATTAGCCCTGTTAGTTAGCAGGCTTTCAAAAGAAAACATAATCTCTCAGTAGAAAATTCCCATGTGAATGGAACTAATTTCTTCTTTTTTCTTTTTTTCTTTTTTAAACAACTAAAACAAGCCACATACTTGCAAAAATGAGTCTAATGTTTGGAAGTAATAAGGAAAATCACTCAGCCATTATTGTGCTGACTTCTGAAATAATGAGACTTCTTTTAAGTAAAAGCTGAAATTTGAGAGTAAAGTTTTTATTCATCAGGGTTGCCAAACAGGCTGGGCAACGTGGCCTGCTACACTCAGCACCATCTCCTACGCATGAACTCTGAGATACGCAAACAGTTCTGCAAATCTCCATGGCTTGCTCTGGATAGTTCCACATACATCTCTCAAATGAGAGCCAGAATAGCAAGAGGAGGAATCCCTGCTTGCATCCATTCCTCCAGGCAAACATGTGCCAGGAGAGACCAGATTCAAGGCATAGGACAGTGCTACAGGCACATAAATATAGAGGGAAACTGCAAAACAGTGCACATGGGGTCCTGGACTGCCTGAAACTTCTCGATGCGCCAACATCGAGGCTACAGGCCTCATCACTACAGCATGGACAAAGCAGATGGGCTGTGACTTATGACAGAAGTAGAGCCATGTTTTTCCATTCAGGGACAATTAAAAAACATTTTAAAAACTTTTTCCAAGTTGGTGTTACTACATTTACCAAGGAAAGTACAGGGGCTCTCTCAAAAATAATAGAAAAAATAAGTAAGTTATGGCTTTCTTGTTTTCTTTTACATGTGCAGTGACCAGTCTGAATGAGAAGGCAGGGCAACTGCAGTGACAAATTCCCCCCTTATCAAAGAACTGAGGGTTCTCAACAGCTCTCATACCCCTTCCTATACCACGCATTCCTGGTGAAAATAAGACACCTTTGTCAAATTAAATACTACTCTTTCTTACTTAGTATTTGTTTATATTGAAAATAAAAGAAGGCTTAACAGACAAGCATCTCTCCCTTTGACCTTCTATCAAATGTTTCTTGAACTATCTTATTGTAATAGCAAAGCTACATTATCCCACGAGAAGTAGCAATTCCCATTTTGAGATACTGAAGATAAGCAATATCAGATATCAAGATTCATAAATGTACCTTTGCCTCCCAGTTAAACTTCGATTTTGGGTCAAAGTATTCAAATGCTCCAGCACCATAGTGGGACAAAGATCTCAGCATGTGTCGATTTGCTGTGGAACTAACAAAAAAACATTCTTCATGTAATTATTGAATTACATTGTTCATCTGATACTATTTCTAAGTATTTTGTTTTTAATTAGTACTGCAAGCTTTTTGAATCTGATTTTTTTAAAATTCTGTCTCTCTTTCAGGGGACAGACCAACTGAAAGCAACTGAGCCACTGAATGTGCTGCTGTATTAGAGATTTCCTACCACCACCAGAGGAAATTACATGGTATGTGAGTTTTTACACATGACTGTGCAGAGAAATTAACTTAGTTTCAAACACCAATGAGACTGCATTAAAATGATGCCGATCTTGGATTAATTAGCCTCAGCAGGACTATTTAGCATGGACACAGCTGTCTTACAGCCCAGTGTCAGCTAGGGAATGGTACCATCTGAACCACGTGGATATAACTAATATGGTAACGCTTATTAGCCTGATAGAACAGCAGGCTCTGCTGACCAACAGTCTGACTGCTGTGAAGTTATTTTACAGGTATATATACAAATGAGAGCTTTACAGAGGATTAAAAGAGAACAGTTAAGCAGATGAGAATTCTTTTGGGCGAGAAACAGCCCCGTATGTCTCGAATCTTAGTCAGGCAGAAAGCAGACTCGTTCCTCAACAGGTCCATATCACTGCCTTAGTGACCTAGTGAATCCTCGAAGACTAAAATTCCTCCAGGCAAAATTAAATAGTACAATTATGTCTATGTGAAGAACACGTAATATCTTGGGTTTAAAGTTTACTGCTCTTTTAAAAGTCTTTTTATAGATTTTGCTGCCTTGTACAACTTTGTAAAGTACAAATCTTGCACTATTTAAAAATGTTTTTTTTAATCCACAGAGAATTATCACAGATAAAACAAATGTAGTATTGTCTATTAATTCAGCCTTCTAGAAGACACTCTGTCTACACAAGAGCATGAACCAGAGTGAACTTTTCTTTTACCATTATTACTTTACCATTATTACTTCACTGTTACTACTTTTACCAATGTAACACGTTAAATGCAGATCCTGCCCACTGAAAGCAGACTGTTGCACTGTAGCACCTTACTGTTAGTGGTCAGGAGGAATCATTACAGCTATACCCTCTCAGACTACTGGCACTGAGGTAAGTCATTGCCAGGCATAATTCCATTGTATCAATAACCAATAATCAGTAACTGTAAATGTGCCGAACAGGCATGTAACAGGAATGTAAATATGTTGAAAACAGCATCAGTGTGCTGCTAATGGACAGGCACCATCTGTTCTTTATTGTGTGGTGAAGCAAATTCTATTATAGTCATAACATATGATTACTCTGGAAGAGCCCTAGGATGTCTGGTACACAGCCTGAAGGGTATGCTGGGAGAGGGCCCACAGCTGTCAGATCCAGGGAAAGCTGTGGGAGCTATAGTGAAGGTGTCATTAAAAAAAAAAAAAAAGCAAGCAAGCCCTAGAAGAACACAACCCTCACTGCTGGTCTTTATTCTTTATTTTGACATATCCTTGCCAACCCTCCTGGGATATGGTAAGAACCTCCCTGACCCTTTCCCATTTATACCTGAAATACGTAATTGTGGCCCAATTTTTTTCTTTAAAAAGTTTTTTCAGTAATGTACATATCTTTCCAGTTTGTTGTTACTGAAAACAGTCAAACTACCTTAGAAAAAATTTCAATGAGGCTTTGCCTGTTCCTCTGATCGCTGAGAAGTCTAGTGCTTACTTTGCCTTTAAGTAATTACCTTACAAACACATGAAAATTAAATAATAAAATTATTGAACTATTAACCTTGCATTGAAATTGCACTATTAAAATGAGACTATACCAAAACATGAAATGCAAAGTTTTAAAATGTTAACTCTTGTATTGTCCAATTAAACTCTTAAATAGTAAAGTTGTTATAATGAGGAAAGGTAGGAACAGGTAAGACTGCCTGGACATGGAATTAAATAATGTAGGTATCTGACCTTTGAAATTCCTTACATATTTTCTATTCTGTTATTAAAGGTACACAAACATTTCTATAATTAATCTAAACGTACATATATATTTAAGACAGTACACTCAGGCAATTTAACAGTTTTCATCTTATTAACCTCTCACTTTGAATAAATTATCAATGATTTTAAACAAATGCAATTGCTAGCTAACTTTGTACTTACCCAACACCACATGTAAACAACCTCGTATGTTGGACATTATCTTTCACTATCTGGAAGGTCACACTCTCATTCTGAATGTGTCCATCTGATATAAGAAGGATGTTACGGTGTCCTTGAGAAGGAAATAGCAGGCTTAAGTAATGTAAGATCTTCCATAAATCAGTGTTTCCCAATGTTGCAGTAGCAGACTGAAAAGTCAAATATTGCAATTTTAGTTTGAATTAAATTTACCTTTTCCTAAAATAACAGATAATATGTAATTTAAAATTTATTTCATTATACTTGACTCCTGGTTTCCAAATACAAATTATTACTTCTGAAGTTTTATTTGCTCCTGCCCTTTTATAATTACTATTAGAGCTTAAGGTCCATCTAGTCCTGTATCTTCTCTGGCTCAGGCAAAAGGTACAGGCAATACAGATTAAAAAAAATGGTAAATTCTTCTACTTTATTTTCAAAGCTTTCAGTAATTGGTGGTTTGGGGACTTCTTAGACTGATGTTTTTGTCCATACTATTGCATTGAAAAGCTATTTACAGCTCTACCTTTTAATTTGCCTGACTGCTTTGGGTTTGCGTGGCAAAGGTGCACAGTGTATGTTGGTACCACCAGGATACAGGGGACCCACTTTCTGAACTGATTTACAGTTTAGCCTCTACTTAGTTCTGCTATTGATTCTGCACGAAAAGCACTGTTTAGTTTTTGTTTTGAATCTGCTGGCTGGTCATTTTGCTGGGTGTCCTGTGATCCTTAAGAGGTAAGAAACAAGAAGTAACCATCCCCATTCCCCTTTTCCTCTGTTTATCCTGGAAAAGAGATTACCGTGTAAGGATTCAACACAGGCTAAAAAAATCAGGACGAGTCCTCTCCTTGTACAGCAGGTCTTCAACATATCTGGCCATCTTTGTTTTCTGTCTCCCTGCCTCTTCAATTTGAGACAGAGTGACCGAAAGTGCATACAGTATTCAAGATACCTCCGCAATACAGATTTATACAGTTGCCTAAGTGTTTACCTTTTTGACTGTTACTGAACACTGGGCTACCATTAAACATGACTATTCACAGTGGCTCCAGCATCTCTTTTCTGGGTGAAGCCCAACATTATACAGGTATAGTGAGTGTTGTTTTCCCCTTTGTGTTACTCTGCACGGATCACCATTTGCATTTTAACATCCCATTTTCAAGACATCCATTATATTAGTATCTTAGGCATTATGCTAACATCAAGGAGCTTTACAGATGAGAAGCCTAATTCTGGCACTGACAAGATACGACACTAAGCAAAACTTGTTGTCCTAAGTAGCCTACATCTGATCTTTTGGTGCCAAAAGCATTTTCTTTTTCAGTGGAAGTCCTTTGGCCTAAGTGCTGCCTTCACTTACAAATCACATAATTCCAGAAGAACATGAATAATTTCCTGTCTTTCTGCTGTTAGCAGGCAATGAGAGGTATGAAACTCCAAAAGATGAATTTAGAGGGAAACACTGAAAAACGTCCAAACACTGATAGCTTCTCAGCTTCAAAATAACAACTTAAGGCAATCACTTAAAACCAAACTGGAATTAATATTCAGACGTGGCTGTGCTTGTTACTAGGCAAAATAGACTTTGAATAGACTAAATTACAGAAAAATCTTAGAAAATGGCCTAAAGAAAAATAAAAAAGGAGAAAAAGTTCATAACAGAGTTTCACAGTGGTAAGTATCCCACACAAAGAAGCATTCTTTAGAACACAACCAGACCGATTTACTTACTGTAATAAACTCCTTCAGTGATGCCAAATCATTTATGATGTTTGTTGAAAAAGAAAATTCTGTGAAATCTGTTAATAAAGATTGATATTAAGAGCATTAAAATATTAAGCATGTAGCAACAATATGGAGACACAAGTTTAAGTTTTATGACTGGAATATCAGAATAGAAGTATTTCGTACTGCTACCTATTGCTGGTTGCAGTTCAGTGTATTATGCTGGTTTGATAATACTGATATGCATAAAATTAAGTCATGACAAGAAGGTAAAAGACGGCTCTCAGGTAAAAAGGAAATAGAGAAACTCACTTGTGCCGAATTTGACCACATTCACTCTTTGTCTGGCCCAAAATAGTTCCAAAACACGTAAAGCAATCTGCTTTGCTTGGTGTAGAGCTGAACCTGCCATAGAATTCGAGCAATCTAATAAAATAAAAATTTCACTGGACAGCTGCTGTTCTTGAAATGCTGTTTCAAACTCTGGTTGGAATACAAGCATGCAAGCCTATAGAGGGAGAAACAAAATAATCAGCACAGCGAACAAATACTATTTCATTAGAAGTGTACCCAAGCATTTTAATTCTTCTTATTATGGAATGAGCAGATAGAGCCATATTACAAAGTTTTAACAAATATATGTCATTTACTCTTAATGGCCGAGAAGTGCAACCTCCCTGTCCTTTACCTATATCCCAGGTCTCACATGAAAAACTGAAAAAGGAATTTTGTGGTTTCATGTACCTATCTGATTCACTCTTCTGCAAACAGCACTGCATTCTCTTCTAGAAATTTAAAAAAAAAATAAAAATAAATCACAGATACCATCCTTCATAATCATCACTGCCACCATCAGTTTGTGAGAAGTACTAGAATTAAAAAATATGTAAACCAGAAGTGCATACTGTCCTTGCCATGAACAGAGATGTTATAAAACACAAAGGCTTTCAAAAGTGGAACAATTAAATGCTTGAAGGGGCGTGTTTCCAATAGGGAAGAAAAGGTATGCAGTTTAGAAACACAAACAGGAATATCTTTCTTTCTCCTTTCCTTGGAAGAATACCAGTATTACTGCAGTCACCAGAAAAAAATCCCTAAACTAATATATTTAAACTAAGCAACTCTGATTAAAAGGGAGAAAAATAAAAGACATCGTGGTAGGAGGGAAAACAATCTTATCTGTCATTTTACTTAATGAATAATCAATTTCAACACTGAGATTAAAACACCAAGACTTTACATTTCACCTCTGCAGCATTTTATCTTATTTAAAAGGAAATATATAAAAAGGACCTGAAAATAACTGAAAGTGCCAATGACTTCACAAAAAATATGGGAGAATGAAACAGCTTCTAATAACCAGGAATCACATGTTTTAAGATACACTCTTAAGTTTTACATGTATTTCTCAGGCAAGGAGTTACTGTGTGTGAAGGTAAAATGGCCAAACTGATCCTTCCTTTCCTACCCAACCTTTTATTAATGTTTTCCAGTGGTGCTAATGAGCTCATCTGTGACATAACCACAGCTGGATTCTGTTTCTGGGTTATCCAGAGTGCTAGAAGTGGGTGGCTATGTCTTTTTCACTTACTAGAGAAAAAGAAAAAATTCAAATGCCTTTCAGAATAATCACTGCATCAGTAATATATACAACAGAATGCAAAATCTTCTAGGAAGGCCAAAAGCCTTTAAATAAGCCACTGACAGATTCTATAAATATTTGTGTCCAAGTTGTAAACACAGTCCTACAAATTTAATGGTTTGAAATTTTACTTATTTTTAATTAGAACAGCGATTGCATGACTCTGAAGCTACTGATTTGCAGCTCCAGCCGTGATTTATTTGTTCGCTACCACAGCTGCAAATGCAACATCTGTATCAAATACTGCAGTTGCATTTCTGTGAAACACAAACAGCAGCACAACAGTTAGAAAAAGTGTTTTAACAGAAATGATTGGACACTGTGTTGAAACACTCACTCTCTTACATGCCAAAGGATAAAACAAAAACAACAAGATTTTATGCAACTGAAAACAAAACTCATTTTTGGAGAATACTCAGCTTAATTAACCAGATCAAATTAGCACTGGCCAGACATGAAATTGTTCTTATCTTTTACCCATCAAAATGAAACTGTTCCTGTTTATTATGTTTTAGCATATTCAGTATTACCTCATGAACAGTACAAGTTATGCAGTACCTCACTCATTTTGTTGGGATGCTTCTCTACCCACATGCGAGGTAGGTAGATCTGAGAAATCCAGATATCTAGAACAAAGCCACTAATGTCCAAGGAGCTGTTCTCCACCGTCTTAATTACAGCCTTGCACTCTGTTTTCTAGAAAAGGGAGGAAATAGGCATTTAAGTATTTATTTAATAACAATACAGTGAATATTAATTGCTTCGTGAGGACAGGGAATGTCGACACCATATTTAATAGGGGTAGTTTCAAAGCTTTTTGCCAAAAAGATTACAGCAAGTTTACACCGTACAGTTTCTATTTACATATTACATTCCTTGTTCACTTTCCTGAATGTAGTTTTAGATAAGAAGACAACCAAAACAGAAAGGCTTCAAGCACAACAGACATTTTCATCCAAGGGAAACAGAGGACCAAGCTATTTGCAGAATGAACAGTGCAGAAAGCCAGACAGGTCTGGCACAAGCGTGTGCTAGGATAAAAGTTCCATTTTAAATACACAGCAGAACTGCCAAGGCAGAGGCACAGTTACAGTGGAATTAATTTACCTTTATTTTAAGTTTATGTGTCCAACTATGTATGCGTTCAAGACTAGACGGCATCTCAATAGACATAGTCACAGAAAATCCACTAAGTAAAGATAAAAGAAAAAAATTATTAACTGAATGGCACTCCACGGAAGATGATGTTTAATGGTCATGCCATGACATCTCCATGAGAAGGAACTATGTTTCCTGTCCTGTTTAACTCTTTGGATGAAAATGGAGAATACTGAACTAGTTAGAGAAGTTTCTGTCCCTAGGATACCCACAGAATAACCCTGCTGATTCACTAAAGGTATTCATAGTTTAAAAGGTTAGAAGGGATAAGGAGGTCATTTGACACCATCTCCTCTGTAACACATTACATAACATTTTAGCCAATTATCTCTTCATTTAACCTATTTTTTCTATTTTTTAAAACAAAGCTTCATAACAGACAGCCAAACTGGATTTCAGAGCGGGCAAGTTCATTGTTTTCCCTGTTCCAAACCTCATTGCTAAAACTACACGTCTTTTTTTCTTCAGCTTTAATTTCCAGCTTCTGCTTCTTAGTTTGGATCTGCAGTGACACTAAAAAGCAATTTGAGAAGTGCAATCATACAAGATACATAAAAGACACAAAGATACCACATGGTATCATGGAATCATATTGCAGAGGGAGGTCAATGTGTGTGGCTTTCCTTGGGTTTGGGGGATTTTATGTTTTGGTTTGCTTTTCATTTTTTTCAGGTCTTCCAATTGGCATTTTGCCAATTTCCGTCAGGTTTGTCTGAACAAATAATATCTCTTCACTACTTCTTGGTTTCCATATTTGGGGACTGTATTGGGCATTTTTGCCCCAGTATCACAATGGTTGCTCATGCCAGGTTGTTGCCTCACTGGGTGAGTAACACACCCTGGGTTATTGGTAGTCACTGTATTCCAGGATATCATCTCCCAAGATGCAGATGTGTAGGGCTGCAATCATTTCATTTACATGTAGCTTTGCATGTGTCAGTCTTACAGCGTTTTTGTTACATTGGCCCATTTTAATACATATTCTTGACTGTTGTGAGTCTTAACCTCAATTATGATTAAAGCACTGTGAACCCATATCCTCTGCATATCGTATGAGCAATTATTTTCTATTTGCAGCTGCATCTCCATTATCCTTAAGACGCTTGTGGATAAAACATGTAATACATATGCACAGCCCCAAAGTATCTCCAGAGAGAACCAGCCTGCAGCCAGAAAAACATAGTATTTTATTAATATAATATTAATAAGTTTGCAGCTAAATCTGATGTATTTCTGCTGCTCCCTCTAGAACCTGAAGTTGGAAAGAGTGAGATAGAGATAGGTGATGTCCATTCTCACACAGTAACTATTCTTAAGGGTTTCCCAACTCTTATTCATATTTTCTAGTTTCCCTTAACATTAAAAATTAAATTATATTATCATTTTAAATATCTCTTCTGCAACTGGACATGTAGTGTATGAATTCGCTAATTTATTCCTGATATATGGCAGAAATGACATCAAATTTTAGCTGATCAGTACCATATTGCTACTAACCAGTAGTAATTGTACTGAATAAAAGCAAGTTAATGACAGGAAACATTATTTCATGTTAAATAAAACTTTAGAAAACTGTAACAGATGCGGTTTTATGTCTGCTTTGTAGAAAGAGCAGAGAACAACCTAGAACATGGTCACAAAGAGCACTTTTCATGACATTTAATACGGAAATATGAATAGCATTAACTTCTGACATATTTACTGCTACTACTACTTGTTATTCTGGTTGAGAATGGCCAGAGGCAGAAATGTTACTGAAAATATAATTGTAATACTCAGTTTCCAAGAAGGCTTACCTTATCAGCGACATCACAGTTCCAGATAACTGTAAATTGTTATTTAAAATGCAAATGCAAAGAAAGGCTAAAATATTAAGTGCAGCAATATTGAAAAAGATGAAGATTATGGTTTGATTAAGTTTTGTGAGTTGGGAATTTCTATGTAATGCTTAATAACAGAAATGTTTCTGAAACAAAAGGAAGTATTTAGTGAAGAAGAGAAGTGTAATCATTAGAAGCTATTCCCATATGATATATAGCTATCTATGGATAACAACAGATTAGAGAGTGAAGGGTGAAATTAAATTAGTTTCTTGATAATACAACTTACCATCAAATATTCCATAGAAATAAAAAAATGTTAATTTAAAATATTTTAACTTCATCATTTAAGGTATTGATAAAATAAAGCAAGTAACAATATTAATAAAAATGACTTACTTTTTCTGTGGTTTTAATTGTTTAACGCACACTTTTTTTATTGTATCCTACAAAGAAAAAAATTTTTTTTCAACTGCTAGTTATGAAATATTTTTATGTCATTCCTGACACTTATTGCCCAGGAGCATCTTTTTCTTATTATATCACTAAGTTGGGATTGCACAGAACCTTTTTTTACTTCATTTAATCATACAACTTTGTTATCTGAGCGCCTCAACAGCTAAAATTCAGATGAACCTGCGCGTGTTTCTCTCCCAAGGACACAGAGAACTTCAGAACTCAGTATAACACAGCTCTGAAGCAGCAGGCAAGATTGTTGAACAGTTAGACATGATACAGCTATACGATCTCACAGGGACTAGGACCACAAGGACCATCTCTGGCTCTTTGTCCACATTTAAACACAGGGATGACCTCCCTTCCTACCTGGAGAATTCGGGAGCCATCAAGAGCATTCAAAGAAACTGATGGGCAACACTGTCCCTGAAGCAGTGAAGGATACTGGCAGAGCGTTCAGCAGATGCTCAGCTGCTGTGCATGATGGAGATAATACAATGCCTTTGCAAGCCAAAGGAGGAACAGAGCACGGAAACAGCAGATAACTCAAAATGAGAGATAAAACATGCCGACTCAAGTCAACTTTCTAAGTCCTGCAGAAGTAAATACATCCTCAGAGATAGTTAGAGGCTACCAGTTACAGCATTCCTAAGTTTCTTGTTAATGTTGCTTCATAACAAGAATGGTTACAATTATCTTCCGACAAAGGAGAAGAAATTAAACCAATCATAAACTTACCGAAGACTCGCATGTAACTACAATCCCCTAGACAGAGAACTTTAACTTCAAAACAAGAAGATGCTATTTTAAGACTGTATTTTAACAAACCTGAGTGTTTTCATTTAATGCTTTGTCCTGTTGCCATGGAGACACAGAAGCAGGCAGATGAAAGGTGATACAACCATGCTGAAAACTCAGTTCAGTGATATAGGTGACTTTGATCACAACTGTAGAATTTGGAGGTAGGTTTCCAACACTTATTACGAAAATATCCTAAAAGAAGTCCAAAACAAAACTAGCTTTAATCACAGAATCATAGAAACATTAAGGTTGGAAGAGACCTCAAGGATCATCCAGTCCAACCGTCCCACCACCACCTATTACCCACTAAACCATGTCCCTAAGTACCACATCCAACCTTTCTTTAAACATCCCCAGGGACGGTGACTCCACCACCTCCCTGGGCAACCCGTTCCAATGCCCGACCACCCTTTCCAAGAAGAAATTTCTCCTCATCTCCAACCTGAACCTCCCCTGGCGGAACTTGAAGCCATTCCCTCTGCTCCTATCACTAGTTATCTGCAAAAAGAGGCCAATCGCCAGCTCACCATTAACTTCCTTTCAGGTAGTTGTAGAGGGCAATAAGGTCTCCCCTGAGCCTCCTCTTCTCCAGACTAAACAGTCCCAGTTCCCTCAGCTGCTCCTGATTAAGACCTGTGCTCCAGCCCCTTCACCAGTTTCATTGCCCTTCTCTGGACACGCTCCAGGGCCTCGATGTCTTTCTTGTGGTGAGGGGCCCAAAACTGGACACAGCACTCGAGGTGCGGCCTCACCAGGGCTGAGTACAGGGGGACAATCACCTCCCTGCTCCTGCTGGCTACACTATTCCTGATACAGGCCAGGATACCGTTGGCCTTCTTGGCCACCTGGGCACACTGCCCGCTCATGTCCAGGCGAGCAACAACCAACACCCCCAGGTCCTTTTCCTCTACACAGCTTTCCAGCCACCCCGCCCCCAGCCTGTAGCGCTGCCTGGGGTTGTTGTGGCCAAAGTGCAGGACCCGGCACTTTGCCACATTGAACCTCATCCCATTGGCCTCTGACCATCGATCCAATCTGTCCAGATTGACATCATTAAAGCCAATGTTTTCCAAAACAGTAATTTAATTGGTTTTTAGGCATACTAAAATCAAATGCTAATACAGAAATTACTATTTGGTTTTGTTGAAATGTAAGGAAAAATGGGACGATGACACGAAATGTCAAACTTTCAAAAATTTCTTAATTTCTGGCAAAAACTGATCAATAGTAACTGAATATATCAATCTTTCATTAAAAAAAGGAAACCACGTGAAACAGAAATATCTGTTTTATGTAAGCCATAGTGCATATTTAAAGAAGCAATAGTTGTTTTTAAAAATGATCAGAAGTATAGTCCAAATAAGTTTTCATAAAAAAAGAGCTTCCCAACAAAGAAATGATTTATCAAAGAATGTGTAATTGGACAACTGCAAAATTTTCAAGTAGGTACTAACCCACAACATTCAACATACCGGTGCATCTTGGTCCATAAGATAAGCTCCATCACCCTGACTGATAGCGTTCTGATATTCCTTATGTGCTTGTTTCTTTTCTTTAACCTATGAAAGATTGTTCCAAAACAAGTAATTTCCTCTCTATAGACAGAAAAATTAACTAATATTCTCTTAAATGACATGACTACCTTGAAATCCAGTCAAGTGGTAACAACAAAGGACGTGAGAAAAACCAAAATCAGTGTTGCACATCTTCATTACTAATTAAGTGGTTTTGGATCTTGATATTGAAGGAGCTACATTAAAGGCAAAGTACAATAACGTTTTACCTCTCCAATGACGTGTTTTCCATTGATAAAAGCTTCAAATCCACAAACAGCAGCTTTATCATCCAAAGGAAAGACATATTTAGCTTCAATTGGTTTACTGTTTTGATTGGTGTAGGTCTGAAACACTACTACCTAAAATGAGTATTTTTTGCAAAACAGTAATGTTAAAATGTGATTTAAATATCAATGCTTTAAGTGTAACAGTATAACTGCTTTGCACCGCAAAATGTCAATAAGTATGCTACTCCTGGAACTCCTATTTGTACCTTAGAAATGAAGGGGTAACATTCACCAGTGCTTGACAAATGGCTATCTCCAGAAACATGCAAGGAGCTGTAGAACTTTTAATCTTTGAATCATTAATCAAATCTCTTCCAGAAGAAGAGTAAACCATGACCTTCTAAAGGTTCTGACATATTGGCAGAGCTGGAGCTGTCAAGCTGGAGAAGTCAACACTGCAATAGGTCTATAATAGTTTCAAGGCAGTAAGGACAAAAGAAGAAGGAAGAGTAAACTTCCACGCAAAAGTGGTCAATTTTTACAAAAGGGATGTTTGAAAAAGCGTGTTTTACTTCTATATGTATAGTATCCATCTTCTACTGACAGAATTTCTGTCTCTGAGGTGGCAGATTGCATCTGACTTTCTTCTCACATCTGCTCTTCTGCTTACTTCCCGTGTGTCATAACAAAACTCTAGCAATTCCTCATTCCACTTTGCTGCCATTCTTATTGTCCCTTGTCATCTGATCATTGCTGGTTTACACTCTGGACCTCAGCCTTATGGACTGTTCTCTGCTTTGATGGACTGGGCCACAGAACAGGTGCCACTGGATAGTAATTAATTCCATAGAAAACCAGACAAAAAAACCCAACAACACACAAACAAAAAACCCCAATAATCCCTCATGAGAGGAAGAATTGTTCAAAGGAATCAGACAGATCAGACAACAGCGGTGTCACAACGGTTTAAGTACAGACTCAGTTGTAGACAATTCTTTCAACTCATTTTATCTCATTTTCCCCTGCTTTCGTTTTTAAGGCTTTAGCAACAATATATAAAAAACATTATTCACTTTTTGTTAAGCTACTTCAGCACCGGAAACCCCTGAATACAAATTCTTGTGCAGAGACGCACATGTGACAGAACTCACTAAAGCCATGGCTTAGCATGGTCGAGACTGCTCCAGACAGGATGCAGTTGAAGGGGGAGGAGATCGTGGATTGCAGGACTGGGCAAGACCTGTGACTTGACAGAATACCTTCTTAGGGTATATGTACTAAAAAACAAGGTGTGCCCTTATTCTAGCCTGTTTGGCTAACTTTTATCAGCTAATTTTCAGGTTAGAACAGCAAGTTCTTCTGTATTGATTGATATTTCACTTTAGGTTTTCTACCCAAAGTCAGAAGCAAAACACAAATACATTTCCAAAATACCTTTAATACCTTTTACCATTTTCACTAAAACACTATTTAACAAATATATTAATTTTGCAGGGCTGAGTTATGGAAGAGGACAATAAATAGCATACTCTACCTGTGCTACAAAGTCTATTATTCTCCCCTTGATATGAACACCTTTCAGAGGCACAGGATTTCCCAATCTGTCCTGAAGACCATTTTTTATAGAATTCGAAAGATTTGCATTTGGTAACTCATAGCCTAAACAAAGAGTTTACAAAAGATTAAAAAGATATTTCTTGAAATATACATTCGGGAAGGATGTTTGAGACTAATCCTGTATCAACAGCCCATGATTTTTTATGCAATTCAGAACACAATCAAAACTGAGTGTTACTTTTTATGAATAATTGGGCTGTATTGCTGTCTGTCTAAGGGATCATGAGTTCATGATAGTTCTATAAGGTCTTAGAAGATCTTTGTTTAGAAGCTTGCAGTTGCATTATTTAAAGACCATCTGATGATTTATGCAGAAGTGCTTCCTGTGCTTCTCTTGAAACACGCTGTGACAGGAGGAGTTGCAGCTGCTGTTGGTAATTATGCCTATAGGAAATCTGTTGAACAGATGCTACACAGATGCCACATGGTAATCACTAATTTGATAACATCTGCAAATAAACTACCAATTATTTTTTAGTATGTTATCTTCATACAAGTACTCTAAAAAGGGTTCTGATAAATATCTAGGAAACTCTGGAAGCAAGTCAGTATACAAACAGAAAATATTTCTTACTTTCATGCTGTAAATGATGTTGTGACTCTTGCTTATTGTTATCTTGATCCAGTTCCACCCCAATTGCAGGCTGAAATGGTTTTATTTGATCTTCAGCAAGGCAGAACTTAACAACATATCTAATTTTAACCTGACAGGTTTTATACACAACAAATTCATCATCCTGGTAGAAACAAAGAAAGGTATTATACAATGAAGTTGTAGATAATATCTAAACCAGTGCAAATTGATTAAGAGGTGAACCTAAATGACACATCATTTTTGAAAAATAATAATATGACAGCTTTTATTTTTACTCCCCTAATCTCTCTGTATCATTACCACTTGCACTTCTTATCTCCTCACTTTGTGTTCTCCAGACTCCTTATGTTTTCTCTTCTCTGTAAAGCACAATCATTCCTCAAAATAACTAAGAAACAATAAAGTAAAAATCCTGGTAGATACCTAGACAGCAACTGTATCTCTAAGTGTGCCACTACAGCTATCATGCCTACCTTAGAATACCAACCTATAAAGACAGGGATTTTTATCAGCTGGATTCATTTACGAAACAATGAACCTTCCACGGTAGTGATTTCTTATTCCATACAAAGTAGGATATCACCACCAAATAACAATTTAAATATCACAGACCAGATATTGATACAATGATTCAGTTATAATAAAATATAATAGTTACATCTTTCTTTTGAGTATTGTTCTCTTGCAAGAATTCTTTACAAATAGCAACTTAGAGGCTTGGAAGTTTTATACGTACTTTACAGGCTGCAAGACAGACCAAAGTGATTTTATACATTACAGTCTTGTGATAGAGCGTCTGAAGAACTGACATGCAGGTTACATTCATTCTGTTATCTACCACTGGTATAATAAATTAGAAACTTGGTGCCTTTTCCAGTGCCCAATACTGCAGGATCAGTACCTCAAAGTCTGAAGAGTTGTCTGCTGTTTTACGGACTCCGTGCACACTGTCAAAACCTGATGGTGCCTTATTTAATGAGTAATCTCGTTTATACAAATCCAAGCAGGATCCAAGTGCCACGTCACAAACTGCCAGGAGCCGAGTTCCATCCATTTCACTGGGCAAAGAATACTTAATACTGGCGCTGTAAGTCAAGAAAGATCATACGCATTTTATTAAAATGTTTCTTACTGTAAACACCATAGGAGTTTAAGGATAAGTACTTCTGAACAGATGGCAAGAATAAACGTTATAATTAAATTATCTTAAAAGTATTAAGCATTACATCAACTTAATTTGAGAAGTAAAAAGAATAGACAAAGAATAAAGAGATACTGTCATTATTCAGACCTAACAGAGTCACTGAAGTAAATGCCACTGCCCAGATTCCCAATGTCAGTTCTTTCCAGGCCATGATCTTCAACCACCACTTTAGGCATGAGGAGTCCTCTAGAGAAAACAAAGTCACACAATGAATGAAGTACAAAATACTTTTGCATATAGCATGTGGGCTAACATGCATTGTACAATTATGAACCACAGAGGATAAACACACAATACACTTGACAGAAACCATGCATAGACATTCAAGGAAAATAAAGCCTATTTATTTAAAAAAAAAATAAATCCCAAAGTCATATTAATCACTAAAAAGACTGCCAGCTTTTCTTTATTTAGCAGAAAAACAATGCATTTTCCAGAGTTATTGCCAAACACTCAAAATAATTTTTTGGTTATTAAATGAGTAGTCTTACATTTCTAGCAACTAGGCTGTATTTAATTTCAAAAAAATGTATGGAATTTTTGTATCTAAGAAAAAAAAAGTATGGGTTTTAAAGGTGGAATGCTGGGGAATGGATACTTGGAAACTTTTCCAGTATTTGATTTGCAAACCTCTTAGTGTTCAGATACCATCCTTAGACTGTTTATGAGACCTTTACAACCGAACTGATGCCCACAAAAAACATTTATATGTAAATAATGTAAAAAGACACAATATTCAGATAAGTTTTGTAACTTACAATTAAAATCTACAGTACTAGGAAAACAGATGCTAATGTGACTTTTGAGGTATTTTAATTCTGATGGTGTCATATATCACATACATTTTTAAAACCATCCTTAAATTTTCAGTGGCTGGTATTCACTGCATACATGCTATGATGAAGATTTAAACGTCAAGCTACTAGAGATTCTATTATTTTAGCATTATTACCACACCTGAGTGAATTCATGGTATTCAGTCACAGAACTAGATACTCAGTTATTCCAGGAAATTATGGTAATCTAAAAATAGGCCAAATATAGCAGTTCTGAGGAAATGATGTTCAGAAGTGGAAGGAGGACATCGTCAATGCAATTCTTTCCTAAAACAGAATAAATTTTCCACACGGCCATTGCTCTCCTACTCTCTCTACTTTGTAATCTTTCATCTGGGTTTAAACCACACTCCTCACCAACATATCCAAGTAGCTGCATCTCAAGTCTAAGCTACCTGGAGAGTAACTAAATATATCATTACAAAAGATGGATTTTCGTTCCAGAGGTCTGTAGAAGTATATGGATGTTCATATAAATGTTAACAGTAAAAAACAGGTTAAACATAATGTAAAAGAGCTTAATAATAAAAAAAGTCAAAATGTATTTAAGAATAAGCCTGATTCAATGTCACAAAAAAGGGAATGTGAATTTTTACCTGGAAAGAATTCCCATGAAGTTGCGCACAGATGATGCATGGAATAAGGATCGAATGTTTCCAAGACTGCTCAGAAATTCTGCTGTTTCACTTACTCTGCCAATCCTATACACTTGCAAAATTCTCACTGGACAGTCACTGCAAGAAATTTGAAATAATCTTTGAGATCTCATGACTTAGTACGTTCAAGATCAACATGCTGCTGAAAGATAATTCTTATTCTAAATCTCCAAGTAACGTTCAACTTTTGTGTGTGTGTGTGTTGTTAGCAATTTGGGTGGCAAATATTGAAGAAAAAATAGCATAATAGAATAATCATCAGAGAGATTAAAAACTTAATAACTAAGTTCAAGACCTATTTAGACACTTAGGGAGAAATTAAAAAAATGTGTTTTCATGCTTAAAGTCATATAATCTCAATTGACATTTTGGGATCTAAATTCAAAGATGTGATGTAAAAAACCCCATATAACTATGCAGCTCACAGTCTGTAATTATATAAATTATTGCCAGCAAATTTATTCTGTACTAAAAATTCTTTCACTGAGATAACTCAGAGACCTCATGTTGGCTAAACTACAAACATCTTAGCATCACAGTTCAGGCTATCTGGAGGTAGTAACTCCCAATTAAGAAAGACTTTCCATTTAAGAAATACACTTGAGAAGAGGAAAACTCGGGTTGCAATCCCACCTCCAGCAAGATTTATGCATTTTGCACACAGTAGTTACTGGATAGAGTTGTTGCCAAGATTCAAGTCTTCCCTTCTTGTGATTACACAAACCAGAAGGTTCAGCTTCTCTCTTTACCTATTCTTACCTTTGTCCTTGCCAGCTGAATGCTTTACTTAGCTATTGTGTAAAGGTCTGAGTGGAGAACAATGTGTTCACTGCCCTCCCTCTGCTTAAGCAGCCTGCTGTGTACATACATTCAGAATATACTTCCTCAGACAATAGACTCCTGGACTACTGACTGAGGTGCTTAAAAGTGTAAAGATCGTGTTATCCTATGATATATCCAGAAAATAATTTTAGGATTCTAGGATTCCTAACTGTCACACAGTGAGGAACCTCTGGATTTAAAAAACAACTGAGAAGAGGACTTAAGGATCACAATTTTAGATTTAGGTACTGAAAGCAGGTAGCACCTGGAAAGTAAAAGCACAAAGCCCTGTTTACAAATTGAACCTCTATGCTTTTGAGATGCAAAAAGCTTCAGTAAAGTTTTGAGTTCCTAAATGCTAAAATAATATCGATAAATAGGACTCAGCCTCTTCTGTAATTCTGAAAACTTTACTCAAACTGTGTGGTTTCTTTTATTGAGAATTAAGAGATATATTATGTCCTAATTGTTGAAGCTGCTAAATGAATTTTTTTATATGAAGGTTTTGGGGGTTTTTTTTGTGGTTTTTTTTTTTAAGAACCTTACTTGGACCCTGATCCTTCAGCATGCTTCTACTGCAGCTGAAGTTTTTAAAATTGTTTTTTAGATTAAAAACTAAGATTGCAAATGCAGAGACTGAAAAGGAATAAATATGCTCCAATTCTTGCAATGTCATTATGCTTATTTATTGCAAAAGAGGAGAGTAAAAGTTTTTGGGGAAAATCCTGTGCTTATAATTAGTTTATGAATTAGTATGTATGGCCTAACATGGGTAACTGCAATCCACAAAGAGCACTCCCTGGGTTCAGGTAACAGCAAATTCCCCAAACCTTTACTCAATTGTTTCTGTCATAAAGAACTATAAGGTGGAACTGGGCCAATATAAACTATTCTATTAATTTCAAATTACCTAAAAATTTAGACTAAATGTCAAGTGAAAGCCAACTACTGAACTCTGCTGAAGAGAAAGAGAAGTTTGTGCATTCCAA
Organism: Psophia crepitans; assembly: GCA_013399095.1. Taxonomy (NCBI): domain Eukaryota; kingdom Metazoa; phylum Chordata; class Aves; order Gruiformes; family Psophiidae; genus Psophia; species Psophia crepitans. The sequence continues at coordinate 318,572 of VWZZ01007817.1, read as the reverse complement.
GCACAGTGCTGCTTCTATAGCTGAGCAATAGATATCTGGGTATAACCACTTAGTAACCCATAGTTGCTAGGTAGGTTTAGACCTCAGCTGCTTAAGAGCATGTTTACTCAGTAAAAACACACTTGGAGTGACTATATATGTGTAATTCAAGCCCATTTCATTCTTTCCTGTATTAATTATCTAACCATTGATTATTCCATTTCTAGAACCACCTTCTCTTTAATTTCTCCATATTTACCCATTTTTTAGTTTTATTAATCAAAAGAGATCGGGTACCCAGTTAAAAGCCAATGTCAAGAATAGTAAAAAGAATTACAGGCAAATCTGCAGAATAACTTTCCAGAAATACATCATTTTCATACAACTGAAAGCTAACTAGAGAGGGACAGCAAGTTCCATACATAATCAAAAGGTGACCAGGTATTCTCTCCCACCCTCATCAAGTTTATTCACACAGAAGAAAAACAATTTTACTTTGCAGAACCTAAAATTTTACTTTGATGTTTACCTTCCAGTTATTTTACAAATAAATACTGAAAAGCAGAGTAAACAAGCCTATACCCCATATATCTTATTTCAATACCTCTGGTAAAGACAGGTTTTCACAATCAAAAAAAAAAAAAAAAGGAAAAAAAAACCCACCAAAATTAAACAAAATCATAATTTTCAGTTGCTTTTTTTTATTTACCTTCATTTCATTCTAGTATAGGTTATGATAAATATGCCAGCTTTGCAATCCCATTAGTGCAATCAACACTGCACAGTAACAGAACCTGATGATTCACTCCTCCTTAGAGGTATTTTGTGCACTATACCTTGAATGCTACTGGAATTACTGCATAACTCACTTGTAATTGTTTTTTAACACTTGTTGTTTAATATTGAGAAATTCACAACTTGTTGAGTCAACAGCTTCAATCTTGCACCTCAGAGCCTGGTATTTGGCCAAAGACGATGGGTTTGGGCAGGACATATTTGTTTCATGTATATTAAGCATGTCTCTGATTAGCTAGAAAATAGACAGAAATTTATGAATACTTGATACATTTTAATTAAGGAAACATGCAAATGAGACTGAATTATATAAACTTACAGCACAGTAACAATGAAATGGAATACTCAGAAGAACATTTCCACTTGTTAGATACAGTTCAGAACAAGATCAAACAGCTGTAGAATGTCATGGAAACAATTCAGAAGAAAAAGGTATATGAGAAACAGTATTAAACTGCTTCTGTACAACTCCAAATCAAGCTTCGGATGGTGCCTTCTCATAACAGCTCCACAAATCACTATTTCTGCTTGGTTACCCTTTTGATTTTGCTTATGAGGTAATCCTTCCTTGTTAGAATGTCATACTGTCCTTGACGTCACTATCCAGCTAGGGCAGTAGCACAAGGCACCCATGTAATTTTCCCAAGAGCAGGAGAAAGATGGACATCTAACTTTGAAAAGATTGTACAGTTCACTAAGCTATGGGAAAGCTTAAGGAGACAGGGGATTACTTTTTTCCCTAAAAGAACACATGTTCTTTTAGAACAGTAAGGAGCCTCCTTCCTTCTCCCCCCTTTATATTTTGTAGCTTACAGAAGACTGACTGACATAGAATTCTATGATTCTATGATTCTGGGTATCAGATACACCGGAAAGAGGTGTATATGGCAGAATCTATGGAATTTACATTATAATTGCAATACAAGGAGAAAATTTGAGTTTTCTCTATAGTTACAAGAATGATGTAGTTGTCAGAGCCCTGAATGCCTCTCGCCTCTCCAGAGGGCCTGACTACTTGGGCTCAGGATCATCCTTGACAGTGCAGCTGTGGAGCCCTGAAAGAGAGCTCTGAGAAGACTCAGCAGATTCCTGCCCCTCCTTCGCTCAAGAGACGTTTCTGAACTTAGGCTCTTGACCTTGGACTCTTGGCTGAGCTATGTTGCCAATATGTCTGCAACCAGCCTCCCACCTCCCTCTTTCTGACCCAGTTCTTGTGGATTTGAGTTCCGGTTTGACCCTTGACCTGCCAGACAAGTCATAACAAGGATGCAATCTGGACTGACCCTGGTTATTACCACCAGCAGTCACTGTCACCTGCTCTGCTGTTCCTATTTGGGTACTGTGGGACTGAGCCCCTGCCAGCAGTGTAACTGCACTGGCCCTGCTCACTTTTCCCCCCGCCCCGTCCGTCTGCCCTTACAGAGCAGCCAACCCTTGCTGCTGGGCGAGGCGCTGCATCTGTCCATGCGCTCAGCACACCTCGTCGGCAATCCCTCTGGCAGGCTAAGAATTTCCCAGCAAGTTTCTGCAGACATGAGACAACTCAGACCAACCAATAGCTGTTATCTAACAATCCAGGCAGGCCAGGGAACTCCCCCAAGCTCTTTGTGCTGTACAGACCAAGCTGTACATGCACTTCTAATTTTAAATAGTCTCTAGAAACTGTTTCTGCATATGCAGGAAAGGAAAGAGTATAGAGAACAGTCTTTGTATAGAGTTAAAATAGCTTAGATATATTTTGTATATATTTTAAGATAAACAATAGAAATTGATTAGTTATTTCCTGGAGTAGTTGCTAGGGTCAGCCAGACGATAACAACGGTTCTATGATTCTCATTTGATCCAGCTGAAGATGCCATCACAACAATGACTACAATAGAAACTCCTGTCACTATCTGGACAGCAAATGGTCTTGCTGTTCAAACATTGAATTCCCCCCATGAGCATTAGTCTATTCCTAAGATTAGTTTTTTTAAACAGACAGCTTATGACTAGCTGTGCAAAGTATTGTGCCAATTTATCTAGTGAGCACGTTCAAAATTGATGTAGCACAGTGCAGATCAGGGCTCACTAGCAATCTGGAAAAGTTACCTGACACAGGTCTTGTTTTCTGGATAACAGCTTTTTGGAAACTTTATAGTCTACTTCAGTTTTGTGGCGTATAACTTGATAGAATTCCATCATCATCTCTTGTAGTGCCACATTAGTTCCCTCATCCAGGGCATTCTTCACTTGGAGTAAAATACCTTCTGCTTTGCTCACCTTTAAAAGAAGAGGTTATTGAACTGAAAGCTACCGCAGAATTGCAGAAAGAGCGCAGAGCAATAAATACTCAAACTGGATCATTTAATTCCACGCTGAAATAAAACTTTAATTCTTGTTAGTGCAACACCCACAAAGTACTTTCTTGCAGCTAGGGTATGAAAACAGTATTCAGAAGCTGGATATTATTCTGCCCTTATACCAGGCTACTTGCAAAGTACCTCGAGCAGAGCTAAGAGACAGTCAAATAATCTTTCTGAAATAAAACAGAATATCAATCAGGTTGAAAGATAATGCTGCTTAACATCTTGTCGATTCATATCGTCAGCTTTAACGCACTGATGAAATAACAGAAAGTAGAGGATAATAAATTTCTTACTAAATTTCTAAAGGTTAATCCTAAAAGACCTAAATCAGAGTAGAAGTCCTATTAATAAAGGGCAAGCTACATGAAATGAAATGAAAGTAATGATTAATTTTAGACAGATTGTGCAGACAGACAGAATATAGATTTGCTTGTATCTTTATACTCCTTATAAATTGGAAATTTTTCACAGAACATTCTATGTTATTTTGTCTTCTCAAATGAGGAGGAAAAAGACAAAATACTTTTTAATTTACATGACCCACAGGCAACAGCAAGTAAAATGTTGACATTAGAGGCTGTATAGCAGTATCTTACTGCAGCTCAATATTGATCCAAGGCTGGTCTCTGTCTAACAAATGCCTTTGGGAAAAAAATGGAGGGTTAATCTAACTGAACAGCAACCCACTCCTTAATTATCATGTCTCAAAAATCCATTTTGTTTTTTTTTTGTTCAATACAAATGCTATTTCTCTTGCAAATTAATTGTAAGTGGGAAGAGTGAGTGAAAACAGTTTTACCATATTCTTACAGATCGATGCATTGCGGTACAGAGTCTTCTAGGTCTATGGTTCAGCTCTTTCAAAAGCTACCAATGACTGAATATTCTTTATCAAATATTTGTAAAATTTCACCTAGCTGAAATATGTTAGGAATCTTGCTATCCAAACACTTGCACCTCATAAAAACTATTACCACAAACAGCACTTCCTTTATGTTTTTGCCAACTTGTGCAGCGCACTCACTACTGTCTCCGAGTACATGTATACAACATTACTAATGTACTCCTTACTCACCAGAACCTACATAAACGTGTATTATTTCCACATCAAAAAGCGAACAGATTATTCTTCTACCGTGCATCAGTTGAAGAGCATCGAAAGTGAGTTTTATTTAACAGGATTAAGGCTAAGTCATTCCAGAACTGGGAACCTTCTACTGGCAAAGCTCTTCCAATTTAAAGCCAACATAACCTTCAGGTAATTTTGCCTTCAGTGATAACAGAGATGAACAAAACTCTCATCTTACATGGCCATTTTGTTGGCTGTTTTTTAAGTTATATGAAGTTAAACTACATGAATAAACATTATTCTCTTGAATGTCTAGGGAGCAAAGCAAAAGAACTGAGGTATGTGGGAAAGTGGGACTAAATGAGCCGCAGAGTTAACAAAGGGGTGGACAGGCCAGTTAATAACAGCTGTAATATCCAAAGGCCTTCAGAGTAGGTGTGTGTTAATTAGATGTGTCATTTGATAATGCAGACAGGGACTATAATTACAATTATTTTTATATTAAAAGAGAATGGCCGAGTGAAGTGTGGTTGAAACATACTGGCAGGAGACAGTAACCTGCTATTATGCACTATCTTCTACGACTATCTTCTTATATGATTTATCTCATGGAAGGGATCCTCCCATAAAAATTGTGTAAATTGCTATGGATTACTATAAAATGGAAAAGAGCCATCTGCCCTAGGGAGTACAGCATGTTTTTAGTGTCATGATTCCAAAGCAAAATTTGAGATAAAAATTTCTGATGCATGGACTTGTTGAAGTGCAGGAGTATTGAAAGTGTAATCACCAATCCCAATCTGAAACATAAGTGTTTGCTGGGAAAAAAATTACTTCTAGCAGCATTTACATATTCATCCTCACAAAGTAACAAGAATTAACTTACATCATTTAGGCTTATGTTGTTTACTGATTCAAGCAGTAAACTATCCAAGTGGCCAATAGCTTCTGCCCAGATCAATTCCACAAAATCACTAACTTCCTGACATATAGCACTTGAATGGATGGCTTCCTCTAGAAGTAGCTGTAGTAAAATAAACACAATTCAGTGAAAAAGATGTAAGTCATGGCAGTGAAGTTCTCAGGCAGATAATTAAACTTCCCCATTCTCATAAACAATACAGTATGCAATGCTTCTTCAGTCCCACCGAACTGAAGGGAAAGTTTGCTTTTTTTTTTTTTTTTTCCCAACTGGAGAGCACAGTAGGCCGGATAGCCATGCCCTCTCTTGAAAATTGAGACATAAAGTCTTGGTGAAGACAGAAGTTGATTTGCTTGATATCTTCATCAGGACACTGTACTATCAGGTACATGGACATAGTAGTCTGCAGATCTAAGCCAATTCCTTTTTTGCACAGTTGGTAAAAGAACAGATGGTTCAAAGTGGCCAGTGGCTTGTAACATCTCTAACAGATGATACAACATCTCTAGTTCAGAAAGCTCTGAGGGGAAAGACATTATTTTTGTGAAAACAAAAAATTGGAGCAACAAGGCTACAGGAGAACAGAAAGGCCATGAAAAATCAGTGCAATTCATACATGGAAAAGAGTTGTGAAAACACATTTTCTCATGTTCTTCTGAGGAACATTGTTAAAGCATTTACCTGAGCTTTTTCTCACTGTTCTACAACTCCAGAAGCTGCCATTAAACAATTCTCACCCAAGTTTGGAGATTCTATTTTGTTTATATGGCATCAACCACACAGCTTCTGAGATCACTATAGGACATACGTGGACCTTTCAACCTTGCTGGATACAATCTATGTGCTAGTTGTGCCCCATAATAGAAGCTTACCCTTGCACAAGAGAGAAGTACATAAAATACAGTGAGAAAGTAAACGAGAAAAAAAATTCTGTCACACCACAACCTTTTTAAATAGCAGTAAAACACTGCCTGAGGAGTGCTTTAGGGAGCAGAATCCAACTGCTATTCCCATTGGGGTGGGGGGTCCTGTTACTGATTCCAATATGATCTACATCAAGCCTGTGACATCTGGATAGTGCCTCAAAAAACCCCAAACTATAATGAATATGACTACATCTGCTTTTAAGGTGTTTAACTACTTGGAACATTCACTGAATATTCTGGAAAAAAAAATAATTCCAAAACATCGACATATAAACCGTTTCCTTTAACCTATGGCTGTATCACTGTAACCTAGACAATGTTTATCACATTAAGGAAATTGGAAACTAAAGCAAACCATTAAGGACAGAAAGTGTAAACATGAAAGCTGTACATGCCTTTTGCAATTTTATGGAAGCTAAAGATTCTGCTTCTGGTGGAAAAGTTTCTCTGAGCTGGAAATCCTGGCTTTTCAAGTCTGCAATAAAAGTCTCGTACTTTTCTCTTATTTCTTCAGCACTATTAGTTACGAATTGTTTATTATTCTGTAAATAGAAAGAGTAAAGTTAGTCAAAGAAACTATATAGAGACTTAACCAATTTTACCAGACACTGCTCTAGCAGGTGACAATCTACACTTCAACTTCTGGGTTGTGATTTAACAGGCTCCCAGCAAGGCAGGGCTTTCATGAGGGTTCATGGGACACAAGGACCAAGCACAGGGCCTCAAACCCCATGGTGACAAGACAGGTTCACCTAAATGTGTGCTGAACAACCTGTTCTCTTGATTGAACTATTCAAAATTCACCCGATACAGCTCCTTTGACTTGAATCTAATGTTACTATGACACAGACTGCAAGTGCAATGCCAGAGTGCACACGCAACTCATATGCTGAGAAATGCATTTAGGCTGCCCTCAAATCAAGCTTTGCTGTCTCTCAGTACCACTCAGAATACCACTCGCTATGGCATTTCAGCATTTCAATGTGTCCTCATACAGTTTAGATGCTGCCAGGAAAATGTATGTGAGTATATGAGGCAGCTGCATCCAGGACCACGCTGTGTCCCAAACCAGTTCTTTTGAGCAAGTTTAAGCAAACACACAGAGTAGAGGAGCCACCTACAAATCAAACTTTTAAGATAAAGCTTAACAGAATGACTTTCTATTATCTATATCGAAGGATTAGCCTGCAAATAAGAATAAAAAGCATCTGAAGCTCTCTGGAACAGGTATGTTCAAGACGCATAAAGAAACAAACAGGCAACGTCAAGGAGTGGTTCCTACCTTTGTTCCATTTGATGCACTGAACTGTGCGTACAGTCGAAACGGAAACTCATAATGCTTTTGGGAACACTGCAACTCAACAACTACAAAATTTTTGCTTTCCTTGGAGTTAATCTAAAAGGAGAGATAAATAAAGCACCCCAACCCCAAATTTATTGCTTAAGTATGTTTCATTCACATGACATTGCACCAAGTACTTCCCTTTATTTTTCCACCTCATTTAAAACCACATGCTGGAACTGGCTAAGAAGCAGAATTATTTATTATTTCTATTATAGTAACAAACAGAAGCTCCTCTCATGGCTTCACTGTATTGACTGCTGTACTGTTCCATCATTTCTGTGTTTTGAAAGATTTTTAATAAAAAAGTTTAAAATTAAAATTTGATTTAACGCATAACAGCCATGATTAACATATATCTTGTCAGAAGCAAACATATTATTGAATTGCAACGCTTTGTTGAGAACACCACAGAAAAGTTTTATTTGGATAGAATTAGGCTGCACTGAAAGAAAGCAAGCATTGAAGTACTTTTCAATACTCCTCTTTGCATTGACAGGCTAAGAGAATTGGGCTTGTTCAGCCTGGAGAAGAGAAGGCTCCGGGGAGACCTAATTGCAGCCTTCCAGTCCCTAAAAGGGGCCTATAGGAAAGCTGGAGAGGGGCTGTTTATCAGGGAGCGCAGTGACAGGACAAGGGGGAATGGGGATAAACTAAAAGAGGGGAGATTTAGATCGGATGTTAGAAAGGAAGTCTTCCCTATGAGGGTGGTGAGGCACTGGAATAGGTTGCCCAGAGAAGCTGTGGAGGCCCCATCCCTGGCAGTGTTCAAGGCCAGGTTGGATGGAGCTTTGGGCAACCTGGTCTAGTGCAGGGTGTCCCTGCCCATGGCAGGGGGTTGGAATTGGATGATCTTTGAGGTCCCTTCCAACCCAAACCATTCTAGGATTCTGTGATTCTAGTAACATAAGAGTTACTGTTGATGTGTATAAAACTGTAAACCTTTTATTCACCTACTGATCCTCCTACATTCTCTCACAATAACAGAAAGGCTTACCTTTTCAAGGACACTGTATTTTGCAACTTCAAAATCTTGGGGGAAAAAAGGAGTACCTTTATCATCTTTACTGTAAAATCTGGAATGCAATCAGAGTAATTCAAATCACATATGCCCAGTAAAGCTGCACCGTATTAGGCTACATCACACTAAAGAGATAAATATGCAAGAAGATACATCTATTTTTCAGCAGCAAAATAACAAAAAAAAAAAATTTTGGAGAAATTAAATCCCACCCAAACAAGCTGGCCACTAACAGGCCAGAATATCTAGAGTGAACCTGAAGATGAAAACTAGATTTCAATCCTCATTTTTTTATAAAAACTATGGAAGCAACACACTAAATGTATTTTAACTGCCTGGTTACCTGTTAGTTTTTTAATAGTTTGGTCAGCTACCTGTGCTGTCTGAGACCAATTCCTCCCTTATTCCTGACCTCCACATTCAGATATATACATGCGTCACATCCTTCAGCATCAGGACTTCTAGACCAAGTGTAACTTCTACTATATTCCCATAGAGTAACTAAATACCTATGCTATGACTGAAAAGCAGTCTCTAAAAGTGAAAGCTGCATTTTGTTAACAGATTTAAGAGTGTTGCAGCTGGCTTTATTCTTTTAACTCAATAATTAGAAACAATTATAGCAATACTGTTTCCTTATCAACAAAAAGCAGTCTCAGTTATCTCAATTTTCAGCTCTCCCAAGAATTTTCATGAGAGAGAGAGATGCTCAGCACTTTTAAAAACAATGAATCAGACTGGACTGCATAAACCAACAAAATAAAAAAAAATTGTAATGATATACAGGGGTCCAATCATAAAATCATAAAGCTTGAGCCATACTAATGCCTGCTGAGATGGTAGAAGCTTTGCATGTATTAGGGAGCCAGACTGTAAGTGTACACTGACATGGAAAAATGTAAAATCAATTTCCACAGTCAGATCGAAAGTTTTGTTTTGTTTTTTTTTTTTAAAAAAGCAGCCATTACAAATTCATGCACACAGAATACAGAAAATGAAGAAAGAATAACTTCATCTTCCACTACATTATGAAGATAATGACAGCCATGTCCAGAAGTCACTGAAACAGACTGGGAAGTGTTGATTTTTGTTTGGTTTTTTTTTTTCCAATTTACAGAAATATCAACATAGACATATCAAAATACATATTTTATTTTACCCAAGAGTCCCCACTTTGGCCTCCAATCTGCTTTTACTGTCTTCAATAATAGTAAGGTTGGAATCGTTGTTTTCATTTTTCTTTGTGGCCTTTTTGTTTCCAGAAGATGACAGGTCTTCCACATCTGTAATCAAAACATATGTTTAGTTGGTATAATAGCTGGTTTCTCTAATTTAACCTATGAATAGTTAATAAAAACAATACTACAACTTAATATTCATAAATATTTTACAAGTTGAAACAAGTTAACAGCTTCCATGGTCACATTTTATTCAGCCGCATAACTGGCAGGATATGGAGACAAGTGTGGAAGGGCAATTCCCCCAACTGCCTCAGGCCTAGAATTAGTACTGCCCGGGGCTACGGCAGTGCCTACTGCCTCCAGGCACTCCACCACCCTGACTTCTGGGACAGGAAGGTGAAAAGGATCAGGGCATGTTGGGTTTGGGTATTTTTGGTTGGGTGTGGTTTAAACCGGCAGGCCACAGCCCTTCGCTCGCTACCCCCCCACCCAGTGGGATGGGGGAGAGAATCGGAAAAAAACAAAAAAGGTAAGACTCATGGGTTGAGATAAAAACAGTTTAATATGACAGAAAAGGACGATGATAATAATAATAATGATAAATAGAATATACAAAACCAGTGATACACAGCACAATTTTTCACCACCCTCAGACCACCAGTGCCCAGCTAGTTTCTGCGCTGCAGTTCAAACCCCCAGCCAGCTTCCCCCAAGTTATATACTGAGCATGATGTCAGGTGGTATGGAATATCCCTCTGGCCAGTTGGGGCCAGCTGTTCTGGCCATGTTCGCTCCCAGCTTCCTGGGCACCCCCAGCCTATGCGCTAGTGGGGCAGTATGAGATGCAGAAAAGTCCTTGACCTAGTGTAAGCACTGCTTAGCAACAACCAAAACATCAGTGTGTTATCAACATTATTCTCATCCTAAATCCAAAACACAGCACTGTACCTGCTACTAGAAGAAAATTAACTCTAACCCAACCAAAACCAGGACAGGCTGGTTCCCCCCCCCCCATTTTTCCTTAAAGTTATAAAGATACAGCATAGGAACGCAGTTTTACTTTTAGCTTAAAACTATTTAGGATTGCTACTGAATGGATCTACCCAGCTTCAGCCATACGTGTCCGTGGCCTTGGCTGTGCAAAACCAGAGTTGTCTACCAAACTCAGTGACACAGCAAACATACAAATGCATTGGTCCTGATTCTTAATCTTAGACATATTTCTGAAAATTGCACTGATTCATGACATAAAATCAGTTTATAAAATAAAATGTATTATGTAAAAAGTAACTAATTTTAAAAATACTTAAAGGAAAGATTGGTACCCAGCAAAATCCAAGAGATGCAAAAGTAAAAAGAAATAAAAAGCATAGTTACTAGAAAAGATAATTAAAACACTAGAAACTTTCAGGATGCTATTTTTTTTGCTGACTGCATACATTTAATAGCATTATCTTTCTCATCTCTTTTTCATGTTCTTTGCCTTGTCTCACAGCATTAAATTGAACATTTGACTTTTTTCCTTCTACAGAATTATAGACTTTTGCATCTGAACCATGTTCGGTATTGGAATCCTTGAAGTTCATCTATTTTAATTATGTTGCACATTATTTCTAGCCCACGTTAACCTGTTCTCTAGCTATCTTATTTTCTCATAATTTTGACTTCAAAACATAACACTTCCTCATACAAAGGCATTGAAAACCCACTGCATTCTGGTGAAATTAACTAAAATTTCCATGTTACTGTCTTTTTTTTTCCCAGTGGAGTCAAATAAAGACAGTCATTGGAGTAGCTTTTTGTTATTTTTCATATTTTATGAAAATATTTTACCTTTCCAACTTGATGTCTTATTTGAGGTTTCATTAAAAGAAAAAAAAATAATCAATGGAACAACTCCACAGAATGGAACTAATCTTTCTTTGCTGAAATTCTTTTTTTTTTAAATCAACTTTATTGCCAGCTTCTACGGTTGCTGACTTCTAAAAAGCCGATTTTAAATATTGATCTTCAAAAACATTCTTTCCCAAAGTAACTGGTAGATGAATAAACTATGTCAAATATACCTACCCTGGGTGGCTGGCCTTTGGTCAGAAGTGTCGCCTTGTGATTTATTAACCTTATATGCATCAGTCTCTAAAAGCTGCCCCTTTTCAACTGATTTCCAAACAAAATCTGCACATAAAACAGGGAGCTGATACTTCTCAATGTTTTTTAGATCATGACAGCTGAGGTCATCAGCAGTATCCACAACAACATGTGTACTCTGAAAGACAAGTTACAAATACAGTTGTTATGCACATGTAACTACAATATTAATACAAATACTGTTTATTTGCAATTCATACTGGTACAGTCTTAAGAGTCCAAAGGAAACATTTAAAAACAGACAACCTTTTTGGAACATATTTTAATTGAAACATCTAATTTAGAACCATGGCAGCTCTGCATTTTGTCCATAGACAACTGAGAGCGCAGAACTCTCTCAGGTGACAGTTCAGCTCAACTAAAATACAGGTGTCTTCAGAGTGTGTCCACTTTTCTACACTAACTATGAAGATATGAAGGTGACCAGCTGCCCAATGTTCCGCGGAGCTTCTAGCAGCATGTAGGAGGTCAAATAATGAGACCAGTTCTGTTGTGGCCAACATGGTACAAACCCACAGCTATCTGGGGTAAAAGTGTTAAAAAAAAAAACAAGAAAAAAAGCTGGGCAGAATGCTGAATAATCATAATATGCTTTGGTAGCCTTATAAAGAATCACGCAATGTTTTACTGGAACCACATAGATGCTGAACATGTATGTCCAGTTAGGACAAAATAAAAACATTTAGAGAAGTCAAATCAAATGAAATGGTCATAAGTAAAAGGCAGTGGATTTTGCACCTCTGACAGTTCAAATAAAGCATGCAAGAACTCACGGACACAGATAAATGAAAGGTTATTACATTAGAATGAAATAAGATCTACTTTACTCAGAAACAAGATGATAAACGCATGTGCTTTTGTTTGTCATGTATGATAAAAGTACAGCTATAGAAAACAAGAGCTCTTCCCTGGTCCAGCAGCACTGAGCCCAGATCTGTTCTGAGGTTTCCAACTGGAGACAGATGAGACACTTTTTCATCATAATGTAATTTCTGAAGCTTGGGTAAGATTTACCCTGAACAAGTTGGTCACTTGTTAGCTGTTCTCAGCATCCTAGAGCTCACAAAATTTAGGTATTGAAATATCTCTCTTCCCACTGCAGTTATAAAGATTATTGAAATTAATTCATTTTTGCACTGCATTAACTCTTAGTTCATTTGCTGTTTTCAATAATTAAATCATTTCAGCACAGCTTTTTAAAACGTGTTGTTTTTAATGAGGCAATTTCCTTGACTTTTTCCCCCAAATCGTATCTGGAGAGCAGCAGTTTGCGTGTCAACATATCTTGGAAGATCCTGAATTTACAGCACAAAGAAAGCTGTCACATCTTTGGAATACTCTTGCTAGACTTTGACAAGTTATTCTTCAATTCTTCAGTTTCTCTCCTAAACAGATGTGCCTTGTCAGAGTCACCAGGAAACTGCTGCGATCTGAACAAGACGATAATGTACCTACAATATTCCTTTTCTTCACACATTCCTTTCTTTATCCTTCAATGTCAACACCTTATGTTACACACAATTTAAACTGCAGACTCTTGAGAATGACTTATACAATTTCTGATCTTTGTAGAATGACAGCCACCTATGGGAGCTATAGATATAGCAGTAGGGTTTAAAGTAACTCACTCAATGTTGTATTAGGAAATGTTACACGAGAGAGATAGAGAGATAGAGAGAGAAATTAACTCACTTAATCTTACTCTTCTCAAAATTAAAAAAAGTATATAAAGAAACCAAAATAATGAAATAATAATAATACAAGGCATTACCTTCTCCCCAAGGTCAATTAGAAGTATTTAGTGGGTAATAGGTGGTGGGGGGATGGTTGGACTAGATGATCCTTGAGGTCACTTCCAACCTTAATGATTCTATTCTATTCTAAGCACTAATATGACAATATTCATAAGCTGGCAGTAATTGCTAGCTATGGGAAGGAGGAAGTAAACATCACTTTCAGGTGGCAGAAGTTAACAAGGCATTATGCCTTCACTGTTCAGTTAAATAATGTTAGGAAATTCCCTGCCACTGGCACATGAGTACTCGTATAGTTAAGGCATTAGCATGTTCCACGGCACGCTTCAAGCTGCAGCCAACTCACATCCTCCAGTTTCCAGGCATAGTGTGGGAGACAGAACATCACCATGGTTGTTCCCATTAGGCAGTTTGGGTATGAACACTCAGTCCTGAGGACCAAGAGGGTTCAGCAGTATAGCTGTGGGCCAAGCTGTGTCAGCTGGCCGCAGTCCCTGCAAGCATTCCTAGGCATGTAATGTACCAGTATAAACGCAGCCCACTGACTTCACTGCTGTGCACATCATACAAACAGGCTCCTTGATTTATCCATGCTCTGTGTTCAACATATATTAAAAATAAAAAACTGTATTTAAATAAAAATCTGCAATATCACAGACATCTAACTCTACAACCACCTCCTCCTCACTCTGTAATCAAATGTTTGTGTTAACAATAACACAACCAAAACCCAATTCGGTGATCCATCTCCTTATTCAGATTTTTCCCTCTCTGACTATGAGAGAAGAAAAACAGCATGGCAAATTTATCCAGGGAAAAAACCTCCTTGGTTCTTTTGTGGAGGGAGAATATTGCTCTTAATTTTTTATGTGACATTTCACATGAAATGAGCCAGATGCATTAAAAATGTAAACCAAATATTTCTGTTAAAATATTGAACAGAGACATAATCTCTACAGTTCTTATTTCTCTACATGAGGGAAGATTAACACTCTACAACACCTGCACCTCTTGGTATTCTACTTGTTGCAGTTTAACCCCAGCCAGTAACTAAACACCACACAGCTGCTTGCTCACTGCTTCCCCCACTCAAGGGGATGGGGAGGAGAATGGAAAAAACCCTCATGGGTTGAGACAGTTTCATAGGATAACAAAGGAAATAATAATAATAGTAATAATAATAACAATATAAAGCAAGGGATGCACAAATGCAATTGCTTACCACATGCAGAAGGGGAAAAAAAACCTCAAACAACCTAACGCCCAGTCTGTTCTCAAATAGCGATCCCACCTCCCAGCTAGCTTCCCCAGTTATACAGGGAACACGACATTATATGGCAGGGAATATCCCTGTGGCCAGGCTGGGCCAGCTGCCCTGGCTGTGCTCTCCCAGCTCCAGGAGCACCTGGCAGGGCCTGAGAAGCTGAAAGGTTCTTGATTTAGTGTAGACACCACAACTACCCAGCAACAACTAAAACTGTCAGTGTGTTATCAGCATTATTCTCATACTAAATCCAAACCACAGCACTATACCAGCTACTAAACAGAAAATTAACTAACTCAGCTGAAACCAGGACACTACTGAGATCTCAGAAATTAATCTGGAACTTACCTTCTGATTAAGCACAAAATTAACTACTCCACCGTTCTCTATTATGGCTGCTTTCAGCCTATTCTTATCCTGAATGGGTAAGTATTTCACTTTAATAAAGAACACACAGTCTGCAAAGATTGCCATTGCCCTCCTGTTAAAAGAGAAAAGAATTATTTTTTTTTTGGCTGAGCATTCCAGCTACCCACCTAAGCAGTCTCTCACCAAATACATTCTTTGCAACTCTAGGCAGTTCCAAAACAAATCCCATTTTATTAGCACAGTAATCAAATCCACGCAGAACACCTCTTAATAAGTAAGTTTTGTTTGTTTGTTTGTTTTTTCTTAATTCTGTGGAAAATTAGTGCGACCTACATTTTCAGTAAAGTCATGGCCTGAAATAAGTGCCAAACTCTTGTCTCGATCTCTTGCTGCTAATACCCACTTCTAGTAATATGGAATTATCTTAATTTAGACTGGAACAACCTCTTTCAGTTCCCCTTTCACACTGTACTATTATAACATAACTCTCTTTTTCAAGAATGTAAACTGCTTTTCATGTTTCCACTCACTGATTTATAACCTGTAAATACATATATAAAATAAAATCTCACAACATTTAAAAAGAACTTTGGAAAACTGATCCAGATTAAACCTAACACAGCAACCCGACCCTCAACACCACCACCTCAAAAACCAAGAGGCTAGTTTTAATCCAGATCTGTTTTCTGACTGAATTCACCCTCTGGCCTAAGGCAAAGATTTACAAAAAGGAGTAGTGTAGCAGTGAAAGTGATGGAGAGGTCTGGGAGAGATGCGCTAACACGATTGCTTAGTAGGGGTACTGCTTCTCTTCTCAGCAGTGTCAAACTGTCTGCAAAACAATGAATGAAAATTGGCTGTGTGTCATTTGTGACAAACTATGCTAAGATACGAGAGGCTGGGAAAGTTTTATTTAAACAGGAGTAGAATTTATGGAAAAAAAAAATAAAAATAAAGGCAGCATCTGGTTTAAGTGATTAAAATGTATCATCAATGTGTATTTGTTTTCCTGGATGCCTATGAGTATAAAGTTATTCTAAAAACCAGTGAGAATAATTATAGTGTAAATGAGAACACTAGACAGAGCACTGAGCTCTTTATATTTCATATGAGCTCCTCAGCATGTCATGGGCTTTCTAGAGTTTCAGAGAGCCCTTCAGTGGTAAATGAGTGCTAAGTGCAAGCTGGAGGGCCTTATGGCTGGGTGGGTTCAGACAGAAGCCAAACCCAGTGCTCCCACACAGCTTGTTCGAAGCATAGCGCCCAGTTTAGGTTTCTCTGAAAGACATTCAGAGGGTACACCCCAAAACCACTTTGAGAACCTAAATCAACATAAGGCAGCTCTTGACAACCAAATGATTTGGCTTAAAACTGCATCACTGTTACAAGCCAAACTGCTAATGGAGACACACTGCTAATGCTACAGGAACTAGCATGAAGAGAACATATGCTTGTAAAACAAAATATTCAGGTCATTAATTCTTTTTACCAATTATTCTTTGTATTCCAGTACACCATGTCCATATCTCGTTCAGAGGCTTAGAATTAGCATCACTGGGAAAGCCTTTGGGTTTACTCTATTTGTATTTCTGGAAAAGCTGGTTGATGATGTTTATTTTCCACGGTGACTAAAGGCCAAATAATTTCATTTCTGAGATACCTGGACAAAACTGACACTCCAGAATACTTGGCATCTCCAAATTCAGACTGGACTCACAGGATTAGGCAAAACAAGAAAAAAATCGCTTGTTCGAAAGTAAAGATAATGTGAAAGGAATGCAGTACTTGTGTTAGCCAAAACTATCTGATATTTAGTGTCCTCTCTCTTGGGGAGAGAATTCGGAGCAAAAATGACCTTCCTCCAACTTAATGAGAGCTCCGACATAGACTGCAAATTCTGATTAAGCTTCTATCCTCCTACTTCTATAAACAAACACCACCTACTTTAAAGGCTGCAAAAAAGGAAAGCAGAGGCTGTTTGAACTACTTGTGTTCATTTAGCAATTCACATTTTTCTGCAATATGTATGTGTAAATGAGGAAACATTTATTAGAACAGTTTCTTTATTAGTTTCTTAGGACTAAAACCAAATTTAATTACTCAATAGGTAATAGGTGGAGAGAGATTAAACCAAGAGACAATAACAATGCAGAGGAAATGTTTAAATGGCACTGACAACAGCACTTCTCAATCTAATATAAGATTATAGTTTAACTAATTTATCAAGGACCCAAGTTTACAGCAGATGATTAGGGTAAGGTTTCAGATTAAAAAAAACCCAACCAAAACCTCACTAGCCTGAGGTAATTTTAGGGTGAAATTTAAAGTATGTTACCTGTACTACATTCAAAGAACATGTTTATTTTCTTTCTTTCTGGCCTATCTGATTTTCAGTGTATGCAAGTAAAGTTTTTCTTCAGTGCTGTAACAAAAGAATCAGATGCCCAGCTAATGTGACATAACTTAAATCATTAGCTTAAAAAAGAAAAAAAAAAGCAGAGTGTCGAGGACAGAGCAACATAATTCATTTGAATTTGGGGTTTCATGAAAACCTGGAAAATCAACATTATCGGACACAATTTTATACATGTCTGTATAACTTTATCTCAGAAAGGTAACCTACAGGAAGGGCCCAAATCGCATACTACACTATACACCTGACAGAACTGGCAACTCTGTAATGGCAATATGCACACTCAGGTCAGCCAGACAACACATCAATGGGCACATGATGCCATTACATACCTGTATTTTGCGGCTCTTGTTTTTGTTTTTAATGGCATTAGCAGTGCTTTTGGCATAAAAGTACTCTCTGCTCACACAAAAGAAAAACTCTCCATATTTTAACTATTTAAGATGACAAAAATCTTACACGATGCGACCTTGTTATTACTTGGCTCTGTGGGAAACTGTACTTTTAACCAGCTCTACTTTGTAGTATAAAGTCTTATTTTAAGCTGCTTTTATCAATTTTATTTTTAAATCACAAACAAGATAGTTTGATTTAAGGCCTACATAAAGGCAAATGCGCCACTGCCAAAGGCTTCTTTAAGAACCATAGCATAGATCTGGGCACTGCCTCCCTCTTCACTAGAGCTCTGTGTGTGCTAATTTTCTCAATTATTCTCTAAAGCATATTCTGGGGATACTGCCAAAGTATCACCAGAAGTTGTCTCCTCAGGAAATAACGAGCTCCGTTTGCACAGCCAAAACAAAAGTTTATTAGAAGGCAATGAAATACACAAAACCAATTGCAAGCATCAGGCCTGTCTCTGCATCCGTATCTTAACCCAGAAAACACCAGAAGCAACTGAAACTGGTAGCTAAGAACTGATAAAAAAAAAATTATTGCAAGAACTGAGCTGTAAATGAACTGCATGTCAGCCAGTAAGCAGAAAGGATTGCATACATGTGAGGGATTCGTTTCCCCCAAGTCAGTCTGCAGACACTCCCTCCCTTCTCTGTTCCCAGCACAAGAGGTACTAAATGACCCCGATCCCACTCCTCTCTTTAGATTTTGAGGGAGCCAAATCGGTTACACTCACCTGCTCGGGCAGCTGTCCTCCCTGAAGGATCTTCCTGCTTCCCCAACAGCGTGAGGTACAACCGGAGAGCCTGGGTGTTGTGAGTAGGAAGGGCTAGGGCACACTCATACCTCTCTGTAAAACGCCCCAAGGGACAGCAACCCAGTCAATTAAGTAAACCAAGCAAAGTGCAGCCTCCTGCCCAGGAAGGGGCAGGAACCCTCCCTGCACTTGGAAGGAGGAGGAAATTGTCACTATTAAAGCACAAGTGAACTTTGGAACACCTGACAGAGCAGGAAATTGAGTTAAAACCTGTTCAGTCAGTCCCCCGCAGTTTTCGTCTCCCTTGACTGACGAAGATTCTATTCTCTTTCATTGTTGAGGAATGCCATCAGTGAATAGGAGCCTCTCTTCCCCTATTTCCCTAGAAAACCAAACTTCTCAAGGAATTTTAACATCTTTGGCTTTACTCTTTTTGAATGGTAAAATTTCCAAAATTCAAAATCAGAATAGAAAACTATCGTATTTAGTCTGTGTGTTGAGAATTAATTAACTGCCAATAAACACTTTTATAACTGGAATACTGTGCTGCAACACCAGGTAAGTTATGCGAAGTGGAACTGCTGACATTTATCACGGGTTTAACTCTTACAATTTTGATTTATGGCGGTGGTGAGCCATAAGGCCCCAGTAGCCTCAGAAGGATTTCACACAAGCAGATGAGCTTGTATTCACGATCAAACCACAAATTCAACACTACTGTTAGCAATGGCTTATATTTTTAGTGCAGAAAGGGAACAAAAAATGGTTTTTCATTGTCCAACAACAGACCATGAATAATCTATAGCCCTGTAGGCCTTCAGCCTGCCGGTGAGCTGAAAATAAACCTCTGCAGTATTTTGCTACTAAAGATGTCAAAAAGACTGAATATGATGCTGCGTTTTAAAAACGCACAAGTACAAATCCTTCTATTTTCTAGCACAGTAGCTTATTAGGTTTAATGCAGAATCCAGGATAACTATGCAGACAGTATGTTCACAACCGAAGCGCAGAAAAATGATGGAAAGTTTGGCAGGAAGAGCCTCGCGGAACTACAGAAAGTGACCGCAGGAATCAAACCGGGCAGCGGGCAACCGAACGGGAGGCACTGGGTTTGTGCAGCCTGCAGCTCGCTGCGGCACCCGCCCGCGACAGCTGCCGAACCAAGGCAGACGCTGCCTGAGACGTAACACAAGTGTTAGCAGCGTGACGCCCTGCCCCGTACTGCGTTTTAGAGGAAAACACTAACTTTGCTCAGTAAGAGAGAGCGTGCCTAAAGCACAGAAAGCCAGAGGACGTTTTCTGTCCATTTATCTTCACAGAATCACAGAATCGTAGAGGTTGGAAGGGACCTCAAAAGATCATCTAGTCCAACCCCCCTGCCAAGGCAGGGCCACCTAGAGCACATCACTCAGGAACACGTCCAGTCGGGTTTTGAATGTCTCCAGAGAAGGAGAGTCCACAACCTCTCTGGGCAGCCTGTTCCAGTGCTCTGTCACCCTCATGGTGAAAAAGTTTTTCCTCATGTTAACCCGGAACCTCCTATGCTCCAATTTGCACCCGTTGCCCCTTGTCCTATCGCTTAATGACACCGAGAAAAGCCTGGCTCCATCTTCCAGACACTCACCCTTAACATACTTATAAACATTGATGAGGTCACCCCTAGTCTCCTCTTCTCCAAGCTAAAGAGACCCAGCTCCCCCAGACCTCATCTTCCCGTTCCTCCCTCGCTGCAGCCATTTAAAGATTAAAAGGGTGTAAGCAGCCGCAGTAACCTCGCACTACAGTCCGCGGCCTGACCCGCGCAGCAAACGCCGCACCAGCCCGCGGAAGGCGGCGGACAGCTCACCAGGCGAGAGCCTCCTCCCACACCGTGCCGGGACAGCCGCTGAAGGGAACCGCGCGGTTCGGCCTTCCGCCCCTTGAGGAGAAACTCTGTCTCCCAAAAGAGCCACCAACGGCGACGCAGGGAGGACCCGGGAGCCGACTCCGCCTGGGGGGCCGTCCTCAGGAGCGAGGGGCAGGCCAGGGTGCCTGAGCGGATCCCCGCCGCCTCTTCCCGCCCCTGACAGCCCCGGGCAGGAACCGGGGCGGCGGCGGCTGCGGGCCCACTACGCCACTGTTGATGCCCGTCAACGGCCTCTTCTCCGCCAAGGCTCTTGGGAGCTGTAGTTCGGGCGCCGAAGAAACGCCTCGCAGCTGGGCGGGGAAGGCGGCCGGTTGGGACTACAGCTCCCAATACGCTCGGCGCTGGGGCAGCGCCCAGCCTGTGGCGCCGGGAGGCCGTGCGGTGGCGGCAGGTTTGTAATAGAAGGATAGGGGCGGCGGGCAGGGCTGAGTGTTGCTGTGGAAGCGGCCCCAGGAGCGGTGCCGGTTCTGCCTCCCCAGTTCCTGTGAGGGGGCTGCGGGTCGGAGCTGCCGCGGTGCGGGTGCCGTAGGGCTGGGGGAGCGGCGGGAGCCGGCGGCGCGCTTGCGGCGTCCTGTGTGAGGGTGTCGTGGTGCCGCGGGCTGGGGCGTCCCTGTCCGCGGGAGAAGGGAGGCGCTGGGCCTGGCCCCTCGGCTCGGCTGAGGAGCGCGGCTGTGCTTGTCTCCCCACCGGCGGCTTTCGGGGGATCCCTTCGGCCCTCCTCGCCTCCCCGGGACGGGTCAGCGTCAGCTCTGCCGGCTCTTCGGGTTGGCACGAAGGCGCTGCTGCCCTTCGACCCTCGAGGAAGCTTTAAACCGGCAGGCTGCCGCGAAACGGCCTCCGAAAGGCGTTGGAAGAAATAGCGCCTGAGCCCTGGGGGCTTGAATTTGCCTGTTCAGGAATCCGTACCTGGCCGGGAAACTTCCAGTGCATCTCAAAACTGAAGGCAGTTGAAAAATTTTTTTTTTTTCCTAAGGGAATTTCGATGGTTTTCCTAGTCGAAGTCTCAAGCTTCGGTTGAAGTCATAAGCCCTTTTACCGTGGGGAAAACGAAGCGAGAGCCGGCATGAACTGATGGCCGCTGGGGAGCAAGGCAGCGGTAAGCAGGTACCCCCTGCTCAGTAGGCCTGGCAGCCTGGGCCGCTGTGGGTCTGTCCTGTGTCCCCCGGCCCCTTCGTCCGTCCCGCTCCCGTGACAGGCCTGCCCCCCAGCAGCCTGCTCCGGCAGCGGCGTGAGGCGGCAAGGCTGGGTGCTCGGGCTCTGGCTCGCCACGTCGGCAGCAGTTGTGTCTCCTCTTTCACTTTGGGTCTCCCACCTACCTGAATTCATGTGTTCTATGACACTTGTAGGAATTTGGTTATCATGAAACGTTTGGAGTGTTCAAACTTTTTTCTTTTAATGGATTTTAAAAAGAAGAAGCTGGTTGGGAGGAGGAATTAACAGGCAGCAAGATTGTAGGGTTTCCATGAGAAACTAAGGAAGACACGACAGAGATAAGTGCTGCACTGAAATATGTGCAGTAAAATGTTTTTGTTTAGATGGACGTATTTGAAACGTTGCATTAATATGAAGGTCCTGTGAGGGAAGTCTCTCAACTCCTCAGATCACTTCTTTTTTTCTTGCAGGCACTTAAAAAAATTGTGAATCGCCCTCTGTACTCCTGAAAAGAATATTATACACAGCTTTATAATATTTGAGATACTGCTAACTGCACTCAAATAAATAAGAAGATTAAAAGTTGGGTTATGTTAACTTCCTGCACAGAAAGTGTTTGTTACTAGTTGTCCAAATTGTTTCTATTGCCTAGAGAAAAACTAGACTGTGACTTATTTTTGTAAATACACTAGGTTGGTTATAAGAAAGTAACTGTCTTTTACTAGGAGTCTGTTATTGTAGATTTCTTGTTTTGTTTATCTGCTTAATTTCTAGGTGCTAAAAGTAGGTGACCATCCACACCAAATACCCACAACTTTGAAAGTGTCTTAACACTGCATAACGTAATATTGTTATGGTAATGCTACATCAGCAAATACATTGAATACAATACACAAGATGCCAACTGTTGAAGATCCAAGTAGTGAACAGAACTTCATTGCACATTGGATGTCAGATAGTTCCCGTGCTGGAGTCTTATTAGATCCTAGTTTTACCGGTTTGAAAATCAACAGAGAAAATTTGTTATCCGGACCTGAAAACATCACAGCTTTCCCTGCTGAAGTGTGTCTTTCAGACAGCTGTTCTGTAAGTGATGACTCCTTGTGTGAAGAAAAGTCTGGCAGCTCTTGTACACTGCAGCAGTATACCACTGAAACATCTTTTCCAGCAGCATATAGTGGAGAAGCCTCTAAAACAGACTTTATCTGTGGTGAAGTGGATGGTCAGAATAAATCCGACCACAGCGATCCACTCTTACAGAAGCTTGAACAGGTAAAAGTTCTAGAATTCCTTGCCTTACAGCAATTAGGGTGGGGTTTTTTTGTTTGTTTGGTTGGGTTTTTTTTGTCCTGCATATGATTTGTCATACCTGGAAGTAAGCAAACTTTTTGCAATGTACAGAACACAGCAAGCTTAAAGAGCAAGTCCTAAGTCACACTTACATGTGCATAAAATTTGGTGTCCTTATGATGTGCAGTTACTACGAATCTGACTTCACTTACTTCCAGCTGGCAGTTTCCAGTTTAAAATGAAACTGCATTCAGTGACTGTACTTGTTTTCAAAATCCCTTTACTTGGAAAGGTGCACACAATTTTACGATGTTCCATTGTTTCTTCACTTGAAGCTGTGGAAATGGGGTGCTGGTCATTACAGTGGTATTACTTCACCGCAGATATTCACAACATGGTGAAGTTGTGTGCTGTATCTATAGCAACACCTCCTGTTCTCACAGTAGGTGTGTACACCCATATACGTGGCTCTGTTTAGATGAAGAGAGACGTTACTGTTGAAAGTTGTGAAGTGTCCAAGGCATTGGGATGAAAGAGCCTGGAATTACAAGGTTGTGATGTTATTGTTTTATTCCAATGCAAGCATCCACTGTAACTGGCTGTACATTCGCTTGTAGCTCTTCCCTATTACTAGATATAGATTGTGTTAGCTGAAAGTGTACTTTTCAGAGACACTTTTAATAGATCTTGCTGTTAAGGGTTAAGAACTCGCTCATCTCCTTGTCCACTCTGCTAGCAGCTACCTCAGCACAAATCCCTGTATCTGTTCACTCAAGTCGGGTGTGGGAGGGGGCGAGTGTGTGTGAGTCTCAAATAGAATTCTACAAATGGTGCCATGAAAGTTTTGTCCACTGTTTTACATGACAGGAAAACATTTGTTCATTTTTTTATTGTCAGCAGCGTCAAACAGTGATGACAGATGTTAGCTGGTGTTAATGGTATCTTAAGAGGAATTGTTAAGTCTCCTGTCTTAGAAAGTTGTCGATGATCTAATATATTATATAAAAATAAATCTGATGCTTGTAGCAACGAATGTAGTTTTGGGTGTAAGAGAATTTTTTCAGTTCTGTTTTCTGAGGATATTACCAGAACAGGTAGAAGTATGATTGCTTTAATAAATTAAGTGAAGGGCTTGGAGATGGGACTTAGGTGATCTTTGGATCTCGATCATTAGCTCACAGCTTCTACTTGCATAGTGCCTTCTGTTTTCACTGGAATTTTAAGGGACTACAAGGAGAATTCAAGGGAAATTTTTCTTACCTGTTGGATGACAGGTGTGGTTCAATTGTTGATCTATGGAAGGATTTCATCAGGCCTCCTGGCCTGCCTTTGGGGGAGCTGGAACTAGTGCACACGTGTGTGCTGGCGATACAGAGATGTGCATGGAGGCCCACCACTCATTGCTGTGGTTTGGTAGGGTACAGAATGTCCTGCCTTCATATGGCCCCTGAGGCTGGTCTTGAGGCAGGTCCAAGGACTGCTGCCACACAAGAAAATGGAAAGTGGATTACTAATTTTAATCAGCATTTCAATGACTTTTTTTTCAGGCAGCTTCATGAGTCTTAATGTTCTCTGATGCTCTTTTTCCCATCTGTTGGATCAGTACTGTTCACTGTGAGATCGAGGGGAAAAAAAAAACAAACCACCCCACACTTTTTCTAAAGCTTTATTTATTATGAAGTATTTAACATTTTAATAAAAACACAGCATAGTAGAAGTTAATGTTAAAAGAGCAGAATTTGAATGTTTTTCCCATGTGTTCTGATTCCTATTGTTTGCAGATTGGTCAATTAAAGACTAATGGAACTGTTAATTGGGCAAACTGGAAATAGCATGTGCATACATAGACAGAAAAAACCCAAAAATTTTGTTTAGCGTAGCATTTCATGTTCTTAATTTCCTTCATGTTACAATTAGCTAATGGAACATCTTTAAAACAAGAAATACCTGTTGTCTTGATGACACTAATCCTGTGGTACATTCTGAGTAAACCTAGCCGCTAATGCATTTGGGTTTTGTTTGAAAAGCTGAAGGAATTGCAACAACAGAAACAGGAACAGCTAAAGAAACAACAGATGGAGCAACTGCAAAGGCTAATGGAGGAGCAGCAGAAGCTACTTAGCATGGTATCTGGCCAGGCAGCAGTTCTTGGTAAGTTGAGAAAGCGAGCGTGTGATATACTTTGAGTATACTGAAGAATTTAACCTCGTTGCCCAGTTAAAATTGGAAAGTGTATTCAGTGTTCTTCATCTGAAGCCTACTTGATTAGTCAAAGATAAATGCTGCATCACTTCAGTGCCGGAAAGTCGAGTGCTACTGTAGAAGGAATTTTCATAAAATGCTAACTGTAATTGTAACTTGATCAACATGTGCTGTGATGGAAGCTCTTGGTTCGAAGAATATATTTTAAATATAAAAGCATGAAACAAACGCTTTCTTTTCTGATTAGTTGTTTCTCTCAATAACTTTTGATTGCTTTAAGCCATTACTGTATCCAATGAAGCAGTCCCTCCCTGTGTGTGTTCACGCAGCACAAATTTGTTCAGGTGATGAACGGGACTGGAAGCTGATCTGTATTGAAAAACAAACGCTTGTAACCTGTATCAGTTTCCCAGTCTCGTTTGCTATGCAAAAGGAGGGGACAGTGCTGGGCTGGAAAAAGCTTTTAGAGTTTAGCAGGGGTGTTTCCTTTTGTTGGCAGTATCAGTCCAGCCTGTCTTAAGGGAATATCTTTCTTTCACTTTGCTTACCTGAGAAAATGAATTTAGGGCTTAGCATTAGGGGAATACAGATTGTGTAATAACTTGTTCTTGATCAGTAACATAAGGATGGAGGCTGGGTGATCAGTCTTGCCCTTCAGTGCCATCTCTTGTCTTGTGGGACAGTGGTGTTGTAACACAGTGGCACAGCCTTTTTTTTCCTTTTCTTTCTTTCTTTTAATTTCAAGGCTCTACTCTAATGACTGAAAGTCAAAAGCTAAGACCTGGGCATTCTGTGGGCTTAACAACTTTACACCAACTGCCATCATCTGGCTCTCAGAATCACTTTGAAGACAGAGCTTATGCTGCGACTGTTTCTCCATGTACACAAGGCAGTGATTTTTTACAAAAGTTGAACAATAAAGAAAGCACCTCATCTTTGAAGAACAGTCTTCCAGGAGCATATGCCTGTGAGAAACAAGGTCTGGGTGTGCCTCTGAAAATACAGAATGGTTTTAAAAACGAGGAAGACAAATATATTACTGGTTAGTCATTTATCGAAAGATAACTTGGGGTGTGTGTGGGGGGGGTGTTCCCCCTTGCAGTTACCAAGTGTAATTTTCTACTACTATCGTGAAAATTTTATACAAGGTTGACTTACTTGATTTGTTGGTTGGTTTACTGACAGCTTACAGACCTCAGTGTTCCTGTCCATGTGAGTTTTGTTAAATGCAGCATGAGGAAAATGTCAAGTTCTTCTATCACATGCTTGTCTGTTTTCGGAAAAAAATATAATCATTGCTCCTAAAGCTTACATATGATAAAGACTGGGAAAATAGCAAATAATGGCAGATACTGGATAGCTGAGTTGTTTGGGCTGAACTGTACCAACATTTTCACGTGGCAAATGGAAAGTAACAATCTATCCAGGGATACACAATGTTTTCAGACCAGCTCTATTGTAAGGATTAATAACTAAACTGGAATTAGCAATCAGGATGGTTTGACAAAGTTCCCACTATATGACTAAAAAATTATTTGTACATCAGAAGCAATGCACCAGAATTCATCTTTCCTCCTTTTCTCAGTTTTATCATTGGCACCAGCATGACTATTATGCTGCTATAACTGAAATAGTGTTTTTGGTTTGAATCTAGCAATTTAATAAGGTTGCTGAAAACCTGTAGAGGTTTCAGGGAAAGGTTTGAGATTGCATTTCATCATACTTCATTCCAGATTTAAAGCTTTTAATTAGAGGGCTTGGTCTAAGAGGATGTGAAAGGATGAATTGATCTTAATTTATACATGGGAAACAGAAGCTTGATAAGAGACCTCTTCAGTACAGCAAACATCCAAATTTATTCAGTTATTTTATTTTTAAGCCAGAAATTAAGAATAGCAAAGAAGATGAATGATCAGAATGAGTTAGTTAGGCCCTGTGGAAAAGTTTTAATACATAATTGGATACTTCTTTAAAAACAGCTCAAATTCAAATAAGAATTAATTTGGGGAAATCTTAGGACTATTTCATGTAGAAATTCAGACTACATTACCATTTTAATCTGACCTGAATGCTGCTTGAAGTATGAGATGAAAACTGAGTTGTTGTTGGGG
Source organism: Psophia crepitans (assembly GCA_013399095.1). NCBI lineage: Eukaryota > Metazoa > Chordata > Aves > Gruiformes > Psophiidae > Psophia > Psophia crepitans. Next base: position 291,227 of record VWZZ01007817.1, on the reverse strand, counting down.
AGGAAAAAATATTTCTCTTAATTTCATAGGAAAAAGCATGTGGTGTCCAGAACAAAAGATGGAAATATTAATAGAGAGTGAAGATGATCACATTGATCCTCTTTGTGTGGAAAGTGCAGATCCCTCTGAAAATTCCAGTGGAGGAAAACATTTGTGGACTGATACAGAGGAAAGGTAATTCAGACCATTATTATGCATCTTTTATCAAAAAGGTAACACAGGTTTGGTTGAATTCTGAGTCCTGATTGAAAAAGTCTGATATTCTCAATTTCTATAGCTTTCTCAATCAAAGATTCCACTTTACTAGATATGGTGGAGACCTGTAGTAAGAGAGGCTCTGGCTTGAAATTGCTCATGCTGTGAAAGATGTGATGATGTGTATTGGCTGAAGAGGTGTGTGCAACCTGCGGTAATAATCGTTTAGTATAGGCTTAGTCTATAAGCAGTTATAATTACTGTCCCGGTTTGGTTTATTACAACTTCCTATCCACTGTTACGTGGTGAAAGGAGTAATGTGGAGTGACTTTTTAGTTTATTATCAGGAGTTAAATTTGTTTAAATGTCTGTATATGGCTAAGAAGTAATCATAGTGCTTGTGGCAGAAGTCTTCTCAAGTATGGTAAAAGCTTTGTTTATGGAGTTGATAAAAGTAGTGGTTGGCCTTTTTTTAACGCTGTGCCTTGTCTACCGAGTGATCACAAAAGTGAGAAATACACGTTCCAGGCTGCGGTGGGTTGAGCTCAGCCAGCAACTAAGCACCCACTCAGTCGCTTGCTCACTCTGGCCCCCAGAGCAGAATGGGAAAGGGTGTCAGAGGAGCAAACTTGAGAACTTGTGGGTTGAAATAAAAGCAGAAAATAATAAGGAAAAGGAATAGGGGGAAAAACCCCAAGTAATGCAAAGGCTGTCACTTTCCACCTCCCACAAGCAGACTGAGGCCCACTTGGTTTCTGAGCAACAGCTACTTTTGGAAGACCAAGCACCCAAGTTTTTATTGCTGAACATGATGTTTGAGGGCATGGAACGTCCCTTTGGCCGCTTGGGGTCAGCTATTCCGGCTGTGTCTCCTCTCCACCTTTTGCCCACCCCCAGTCTACTTGCTGGGGATATGGGGGAGCAGCGTGAAAAACCAAAGAAAGCTTTGATGCTGTGCAAGCAGTGTTTGATAATAGCTAAAACACTGGTGTGTTATCGACACTGTTGTAGTCATAAATCCAAAACAGAGCACTATATGAACTGCTATGAAGAAAGCTCACTCCACCCCAGCCAGGCCTGGTACAAGGCTGTGAAGGAGGAGGAGGAGTATCAAAGGGGGAGATAAGGAGCGTGATCTTGGTAGCATTACCGAGTGGGAAGGTGATATTGTAGAAATTGACAGTATGACTAAAATACGAGTGAAAGTTTGGTGGTCTGGGCAGAAGAAAGGGTCACCGAGAAAAGTAGTGAAAGAAGAAATGGCAAAACCTGCGCATAGTATCTTTTAGATACATATATTAACTATAGCAGGGATTGAGAAATCATTTCTCTAAAAAGAAACAATTAGTGTTATAATGCAGTTATTTTACATAGAAATGTAAGACTTGATTTTTATTTTTTTCTTAAAAATTACATTAGACCTATTAAAGCTGCGATTCAGGAAAAGAAACAGACATTTGAAGAATTCCTGGAAGAACAAATACAACTGGAAGAGCAGCGTCTGGAGCAAAATGAGAAGTTACAGGTTATTATTTTTTTTTAAAACTTTGCTGTTCTGTATATATTATGCCAAGATGCAATAGGTGCTGTAAAAATGTACAAGGAAGATTTAACATAGATTAGTTAGCAAGTCTAACACTGACTCCCTTCCAACCCTTGTGATTCTGTGATTCTGTGAATGCAATATTCACATTCTTCAAAGTAAAACAATAAGCCCCAAATATTTCACTTGTTTAAGATTTCTTTCGAAATCCAGTAGAAATGTACTATATGAATTCCTACTCATATGTGGGGTTTATCTGAAGAAATCTTCGAACTGTGTAAGAGGGTTTTTAACACTTTGCGGTTCCCTTTTCCTTACCCCTCTTCAGGAGACAAGTGGATCAGCCACTCAAAAAACAGTGATCAAACGACCCTTCTTGAAGAGAGGAGAAGGCTTAGCAAGATTCACTAATGCCAAATCTAAAATTATAAAACTTGGGGAAAACACCCCAAAACTTCAGCAAAGGGCTTCAGATGACAGAAATGTTATTAAAGTGGACAGATCACAAATACAGAAGAAAACTGTGCCTTCTGGCAAAGAACTGGTTTCTGAGAACCCTTTGGCACCATGTAAAAAGTATAACCACCCTGATAAAGCAAAACATATTCAGAAGACCCTGGTACTTGGGAATCACAATGGAAAAAATATCTCACCATTAGAAACAAAAATGCAACCAGGAAAAAACCACGATGGACAGATGAGAGATTCTTTTGCATCAGAAATTACCAACAAGATAGAAAATAAAGACAATGTAGTAGAATTCGCCAAGTCTACCACTGGCAAATTTGGAAACAAATTACCTGACACAGAAAAGCCTCGGTTGTCTCATGAGCTGGCTAGTGCCTTTTCTAATTCTAAATGTCCTCTAGGTCACCTTGTGAAAGATTCAGAACTGTCTTTTGAAGTTTCATTTCAGAATAAGCTGGAAAACTGGGAAAAAGAAAAAGAAAAAGAGAATCTAGAATTAGATGAATTTTTGTTTCTAGAACAAGCTGCAGATGAAATATCGTTCTCAAGTAATTCCTCATTTGTGCAAAGGATCTTAGATCAAGATCAGCAGACTTTAAAAGGACGTAGAATGTCTTCTACCCCCATCAAGGCAAAACAGCTGCAAGTGAAGGCATTGGCTGTTGAACTTACAAATAAGAAAAATAAAAAGGTAGACTGTATGACACAGGGAAATATGAATGACAGAGCAGTTACACATGCAGCCTCAAATTCAGGAACAGCTTTTAGAACGAAGGATCCTTTGAATAAAACAGACAGTGTAATATTTTCAGCTTCTTCCATGACAGCAGCTCCTGCTTTGAAAAGTAATCACTGGATTGTAAATGAAGATGAGGTTGAGGGCAATGGTGATACAACTACAGATTCTGAGGGTGAATTTGAGACCACATTAAAGCATGAAAATGAAGATGCTAAGACATCCTTTATGAGCCATAAAGAAAGTGATCCAGAATTTTTTGATTATGGAGGTTCTGTTACAGACATCAGCAAAGAAAGCAAAAACGGAGATGCTGACCTTGGCTTGTCGGACACAGATTGCAGTGCACTCTCAAAGCAAAAGATTAGAAAAGCTTCAGACCATCAGAGAAGCATGTCTTGTATGATTAGGAGTAAGTTTGAGTTTGATGATGAAAGAACATGGAGTGATCTTGAAGAAAATTATGTTAGTATTGTTTTACCTGAAAAGAAAACTAAAATACCTTTACAGGTGGACTTTTCGAGTAAGAATGATACATCTGTCCCAGATAAAGCAATAAAGAGAAAAGTTGCCTTAAAGAGGGAAGATGAAATGTCCAGAGAGTCTGCAGTGGACAGTAATTCAAACGGACCTCCTGTATCAAACCTGATGATGAAACTGTTTCCTTCACTGAAACCGAAACAGAAGGCAGGCTGTCAGTCAGAGTGTGAAATCAAATCAAATGTGGAACAGGAGCCAGGAGGTGAGAGAACAGCAACTAGTAGGAAATGTTGAAGATGACATATATTACAAGTCTTTCTTTCTAACGCTTAACTGCAACCTGATGTTACACCAAAGGGTGTAAGTACAGACTTCTGCTGCAGGGAATGGCCCTGTTCTCACCTTTCCTCCCCTCTCCTCTCCTGGTTGCGTGTCTGGTGTCAGATTTAACAATTATGCAGCTTGCAGAATGAGTACAGTCAGTGAAAACTTTTTATTTATTTATTATTTTTCCTGGAGGCTAGTCTTCTGTCAGACCATCTCACTGAACTAACTTGATCTGCAGCTGCTTGATCACTGTGTCCAAATGAAGCAAACTGTCAAAGGCATGCCGAAAATGAAGTCGTACCTACCTTTCTAGTGATAGTGCATTTACACCACAGTAGGGTGGTGCTATGCACTGTGAGGTTAGCTGGTTTCCCTTATAAAATATAAGGAGGTTGCAGCCCTGTCTGTATTTTTCTGCAGAAGTATAGTATCCAGAGAACTCACGTGGAATATGGGAAACATGGATTCATTTTTCTGCTTTGCCTAAGTTGATTTTGACCATGTGGTTATAGTCTGGGGGAGGACTGCCTCTAAAAGCTCCTCTTGAAGCTGGGCAACCTGTTCCAGTGCCTCACCGCCCTCACAGGGAAGAATTTCTTCCTAATAGCTAATCTAAATCTACCCTCCTTCAGTTTAAACTCATTGCCCCTTGTCCTGTCACTGCACTCCCTGATAAACAGCCCCTCACCAGCTTTCCTGTAGGTCCCCTTTAGGTATTGGAAGGCTGCTATAAGGTCTCCCTGGAGCCTTCTCTTCTCCAGGCTGAACAAGCCCAACTCTCTCAGCCTGTCTTCACCTCTTCAACTAGAGGTGCTCCAGCTGTCTGATCAACTTTGTGGCCTCCTCTGGACTTGCTCTGGCAGCTCCATGTCTTTCTTGTACTGGGGACCCCAGAGCTGGACGCAGTACTCCAGGTGGGGTTTCACAAGAGCGGAGTAGAGGGGCAGAATCGGCTCCCTCGACCTGCTGGCCACACTGTTTTTGATGCGGCTCAGGACACGGTTGGATTTCTGGACTGCCAGCACACGTTGCCGGCTCATGTTGAGCTTCTTGTCCACCAACACCCCCAAGTCCTTCTCCTCAGGGCTATTGTCAATCCATTCCCTGCCCAGCCTGTAGTTGTGTTTAGGGTTGCCCTGACCACTGTGCAGGACCTTGCACTTGGAACTTCATGAGGTTCGCACGGGCCCACCCCTCAAGCCTATCCATGGTTCCTCTGGATGGCATCCCTTCCCTCCAGTGTCGATGACACCACACAGCCCGGTGTTGTTGGCAAACTTGCTGAGGGTGCACTCAATCCCACTGTCCATGTTGCTGACAAAGATGTTAAACAGCACTGGTCCCAGTACTGAACCCTGAGGAACGCTGCTTTGACATCAAGCTGTTGATCACAACTCTTTTAGTGTGAACATCCTGCCAATTCCTTATCCAGCGAGTGGTCCATCCATCAAATCCATGTCTCTCCAATTTAGAGACAAGGATGTTGTGTGGGACAGTGTCAAATGCTTTGCACGGGTCCAGGTAGATGACATCAGTTGCTCTTCCTTTATCCACCAGCACTGTAACCCTGTTGTAAGTGGCCACCAAATTGGTCAGGCATGATTTGCCCTTAGTGAAGCCATGTTGGCTGTCACCAATCATCTCCTTATTTTCCATGTGCCTGAGCACAGTTTCCAGGAGGATCTGCTCCATGATCTTGCCAGGCACAGAGGTGAGGCTACCCAGCCTGTAGTTCCCCAGGTCTTCCTTTTTTTCCCTTTTTAAAAAAGGGGGTTATGTTTCCCCTTTTCCAGTCAGGGGAACTTCACCGGACTGCCACAACTGCTCAAATATGATGGAGAGTGGCTTGGACACTTCATCTGCCAGCTCCCTCAGGACCCACGGATGCATCTTCTCTTGCATTGTCAGGATTGGACTATTATGGCCCTGGGAGCGTTAAGTAGTGACTGAACAGGAACCTGGGATGGCAAAAAATCCCACAAATCCTTTATCAGCCTCTGCAGTAGATTTCACATCGGTGATGCATGTGAATAGACTTTGTTGTGAATAAAACTTGGCAGAACTTCAGCCATAAACTTCCCTGTTTGACGCTTGGCCCTTACACTGTCATTTAATTTCTCTAGCTTGACGTGAAGCCCTTCGCATTCCAATTCTTAATATATATTTAGTTCTACAAAGATGATAGACATACTCAATATTTGAGATACTTAAGTTAGTGCAGAGTGCTTTAAAATGTCACTTCTGTGTTACTTGAATAGTAGATTATTTTTGCAGTACTACTGCCATCCTTAAAATAGTATCTTTTTTTTGAAACTGGCATGTGGTAATTGTTTACTTCGTAACTTGCATCTGGCTGTTCCAGGAACCACTGTTTCATCCCAGGTACTGAGAGAGAGACTTGCTGAATTGGAAACTGAAATAGAGCGATTCAGAGCTGAAAACACAACTCTAACTAAGCTCCGTGAAGAAAGAGAGCATGCCTTGGCAAACATCAGGTAATTTTTAAGTGAAACATTTTGATGCATTCACTTACATAGTGTGTTCCAGACTATCATGTTGTCCAGTTACCAACAGCACAGGTAAATAGTTGGTGTGTTTCAGTTACGCTGAGACATACGTCAAGAAACTGTTGCTCTAATTATATATTAAACCGTAATTATTACTCACACACAAATTACACTAAGAGCCCCTGCTAGTTTAATATTTTGTTTGGAAACAGCATCATATTGTTGGCTGATGTTTAATTTGCAACCTCCTGCTGTTAGCAGATTCTTTTCCCTGGTACATTGGGGCAATGGTGTTCTACTGTTTTGAAGAATGTTGGAAGATTTTAGGCAAAGCTTCGTTAAATTCAGGATAACTTGTGAATAAAAGATGTAAAAATAGAAATTGTTGGATTTTAAACACTAGCTGTGTGACAATTCTTACTTCTTAAATAAGTAATACCATTTATGGGTAACTCTTCCTGAGGGTAACATGCTGGATTAGAATCAATGACCACAAAATTCAGTCTTCATTTTCTGCTTTAAAATACAGATTTGAAGTAGTTTTGGGCTAAAACAACAACTTTGTTTCATAACTATAGGAAAGAAATTGCAGACTTTCAACAGCAGAAAGCCCAAGAACTGGCTGAAATAGAAGAATATAAAAAAAAGGAAATGAAAAAACTGCAAAAGGAGCGTAAAGTTTTTGAAAAATATACCACAGAAGCTAGAGCAATTCCAGATAAAAAAGAACGTGATGAAATTCAGGTATAAAAATACATTATTCTTCTAGTTCCCACAGGAACACTTGAATTCATTTACAGGCAGTTGAGAACCAAATTCTAACTTAATTAAAAGGTTGCAAGTGATTTCAAGATGGGAACTGCTAGTAGACATGGCCGAATTGAGGAAGGAACTATGGTCTTCGCAATGTCGTTTGACGGTTTTAAGGCACAAACTCTTGATGAGCAAATCTTTTTTGTTACGTTTCCATACTAAAAACTGCTCATGATTATGGTAGAATGATCTTCAACTTTATTAAGTTGTAAGTTTTTATTCATGGTAGTGGATCAAAGTGGAAGCTAGAACTGTACTTCAGTTTTATTGTGTCTGTAACTGTTGTATAGTAAAGGTAGTAATCTTCCTTCCACAGTTTTCAAAGTTACATTTTGTTATCACTTGTAGGTCTTTAGGTATGAGAGCTGTAAGAAACAGGGTCTGTTTGCTCCTTCATTGCTGGGCTGTATGGGATAGGAGAGGTACAGACCAGTTGTGTTAAGCATCACACACAGATTTCCCCCTTCCTTCCCTACCTTACATAACTTCAAGAGACTGAAGTAACATTTGCTAAACTGGCTAGGCAGATTCACGTGTGCTTTACGTGATTGCGTCCTCCCTGTTTTCCTGCGCCAAGATTTTTGAAGGGTCCTCTCAGGTAGCCTTAAGGATTTCATGTTTCTGTCCCAGGTGTATTTGTACTGGCCAGTCTATGAAGTGTAAAGGATGCCAGGAGGGCAATAAAGATGCTTCCTGTGAGTGAAGCTGAGCTTATAAAGTTGGTAAAGTAAATAATAACTCTTCCAGGGAAGAAAACTCCTCCTGCCTTTCACTCTCTGCCCTATGAAGCTGATCTTACTTTTTGCCACTCTTGTGCTTTTTTTTTTGCTTGTATTTCTATTAGAACATTAAAATCTTTTAATTTATTAAAAAATTAAAGCTCTTTAATTTACAAAGATGCATTTTTCTAAGGCTCTGAAACAGCAGATTGCAGAGTTACAGGAAGATTTAAAACGAAAAGAGGCAAAATGGTCAACCACCCATCGACGCCTGAAAGATCAATTAGAAGCTTTAGTAAATGAGAATACGGAGCTAAGAGAGGAAGTCAAAATTATGGAGAAGTTTCGTCTAGAAGCCTGGAAGAAAGCAGAAGCTGCTGGAAGCAAAAGGAAAATAGAAAATTCTGGGATGACTCTAAAAAGAGCAGAATCTGTAAGTTGTTAATACTGGTGTTTTAAATTCACGTGTGTGAATACTCTGAGTTTCAGATCATAAACTTGGAATTGAATAGCTGCAACCTAGATGCTTACTTCTAATTTACTGATCTTGAAACTCCTGTAGTGGTGACAGCCACAGAATTTTGTGAATGTCACATTTTCCCCAAATGTGAATGTTCACAATGTGCAGCATCCATTCTGTTGTGGAACTCATCTTAGAAATTCAAAATTAAGGAATTATAAGAGAAGAATCATAGATGGGATCTACCCTGTGAACCTCTGCACCTTAAGCATAAGCCAGGCAGTTCACCAGTTATATCTAGTTTTGAACCTGTACCTATTCTTCTGGATTGCTTGCACCACATGAACATACTGCAGTTGTTGGCAGCAAGGCAGCGGAGTGATGAAGAGTTCCAAAGCACAGCTTGGGCTACACAAGCCCTTCTGCTGACTGAATAGTTTATGAGGAAAGCTTCCAGTAAATTTCATGTCACGTGGTGTATATATTTTGTTGCTGCTATCTGAACAGTTAGGAATAAATGTCAGGTGAACCACAAATAACTTCCTTTCTTTTAGTGTCTACCGAATAGAGGCCCAAAAAGTCAAACTGCATCTCTACTTCTTCCAGCACAGAAGTGCAGCAAGATCAATGGCAAAAGCCATTCCCAGGCAAAAGGTATAAATGTTTTCTAATCAGAAATTCTGAAAATTCATGTGATTTTTGCTTTTATTAAAAAGTGCATCACTACCTCAAAAGTAGGGCGAGAATAGTGGTAATGGACTTGAGCATCTGGATAAATACCTGCCAGGGTAAGGTTCTGGAGAAAGCTGTGATAAGACCATTCTGGTCTTCTGGTGGTCTGAGGCATACTGGAAGCTGTGTTCTGTTATCCAAAATGGCATTCATAGTCTTCCTTTATTCATTGCAAGGCACAACTAATAATGTCTAGATCCTTAGGGGAGGGGAAAAAATCCTTTGTAAATCTAGAGAGATGAAATGGGAAAGTGCAAGTATTATGCCTGTTGCAGGCATTCTTCAGTTGTAGCTTCTTGCTGACACATGAAGCAGTGACATACCTGAGGGGGCTGGCTTATACTGATTCTTCTTATAAACGTACTGCTTTCTGTTTCTACTGCACTGAACAAACATAGGTGTCCTGTACAACTTGACCTCATATATGACACTGGCACTGTACTTCTATTTTACTGTCCATATTAACTGTATTGCATATATCTGAGTAGGAAAGCTTTCTAGAACACCTGCATCAGCACCTGCTAGTGACAGAAGCAACTCTGAAACAATGGTGGCACTAGAAGATTCTTCTAGGACTTTTATGGTAGTAAGTCCTGTATCTTGATTTAAGGGGGGAGGGGAAACCCAAAATAAAACAGTAGTTACTTGTACTTGAATGCATATCTGGAGGATGACTGGTGAAGCTGTTGACTCAACTGCTATATCCTTTTATTGTCATACCAGAAAGTGGCTATATGCAGTAGTCAATAAAGAATGTTTTACCTGCGTCCAGTCGCTGCAACGTTCTTCAGCTGAGGAATGAAAATAAAATAATCATCTCCTGCTCCTTTGAATTTTGCAAAATGTTTTACCTTTTGAAGGAGGGGAAAAAGGTGGATGTTTGTAGGCTCCATGTAGGGCAACTGTGCAAGAATCTTGTAAATAGTTGAATTCTTACATTAATTGCTGTAGGTAGCATTCAGGTTTAAGTAACTTCATCAATTGTTGCATACCTTGATACAGATGACTTAAGGCAATTGAGCACCATGTTACAACACACCGCTAAATTCAGCTTTAGTCCAGACTACAGCTGACCACAGACAACTGATTGTTGCCAAGTCTCAGTCTGTCTTACCACTAGAAGTATACTAAGAGTTGCATAAAACTCAGGTTGTGTTTATGCCTTCCTATACTTGTCTTCCTCCTCGTTTCCTAAAATACCTGTCAGCCCAGGAAAAAAACCCAAGATGCATGTATAAAGACAAAGCTCCATTTGAAATGATGCTTAACTTATCATCACTCTTTCAGGACACCTCTCCTAATGAAGCTCATGTGTCATTGCCGTCTGGACCTGCATATACAGACAGTGAAGAGATACAGAGAGAAACCGCTTATCCTGATGGAAAGGTAAAACGAGAGCTCAGCGCTCTGAGATTCCACAAGACAGCCGTTGTGAAAGAGGAACGAGTATGTCAGTGCGATGGCTCAATACTGACCTCTCTGTAATGTATTCATTAGGTTGAAAAGGTTTTGAAAAATGGCTGTCACCTTGTGTTCTTCCCCAATGGCACATGGAAAAAAGTGGGTTCTGATGGGAAGACCGTAACTATAACCTTCTTCAACGGGGATGTGAAGCAGGTTATGCCTGATCAAACGGTGGTATGTATCCTGCAGCTTCTGCACTTTGCCAGCCATACTTATGTACACATGCACATATAAAATTCCTCACTAGTTCTGTTAAATCTGAACTGTTTTCTGTAGATCTATTATTATGCTGATGCTAAGACTACACATACTACATACTCTGATGGCTTAGAAATCCTGCAGTTTTCAAATGGACAAATAGGTAAAGAAATCATCCAATCCAACCAATCCTCAAAATTGCTGCCTGTATATATACACCTGCATTTATGTAATACGCATATTGTCTCAAAATACATTTCAGAGAAGCATTATCCTGATGGCAAGAAAGAAATTACCTTCCCTGATCAAACTATTAAAAATTTATTTATGGACGGTCAAGAAGAAAGTATCTTCCCAGATGGTACTATCGTTCGTACTCAGCGGTAAGTGGTTCCCTGGTTCCCTGGCCTGTTGGTGAGAAAGGAGCAGTTAGGTCTTGTGGACAGAGGCAGTGTATGGTGACAGATGACTTTCTAGAAGTTCTTATTCTACTGTGACCATGTATTTACTGTTTGAAATTTTGATATTTAACAGAACAGGCTTTTCACAAATTTTTTTTTTAAGTTCTTCCTTCATTCAGGCTTGCCTGTTTTATGTTTGTTCTGAGCTTAAGCTTAAGCCTATGTATAGTCCTTACAATAGTGTGGGTGTGGTTTTTTTTTTAAAATACTTATATGTATTTTTTTAATGCAGAGATGGAAGCAAAACTATAGAGTTCAATAATGGCCAGAGAGAACTACACACATCACAGTTCAAGAGGCGGGAGTATCCGGATGGTACTGTCAAGACTGTGTATGTGAACGGACAGCAGGAAACAAAGTATGTCTCGGGGAGAGTAAGAGTAAAGGACAAGGATGGGAATATTATCATGGACACTAAGTTGTAGGTTATGTCAAAACTGTTGGAAGTGCTGGCACGTCAGCAAAAATAATGTAAATTCCTGTAAACAAGAGAAGCCCCTTTAAGCTTGCTGTGTATATATATTGTTTATAGTTTTCCTGAAATAAATTTATTTTTCAGTGGGTGCTAATAAATCACAACTTTTTCTGTTTTTTCCCCAATTCTTTTAAGCAGCAGTTTATTGATTCAGTATTCTGTCACAGGTAGTTTAAAGGGTGTTTTTTTAAATCCTCAGCTGTCAGTTAAAATTCATCAAAGAGCTGTAAATTACCTCATTTCAGACATCTAAGAAAAAAGATTCTTCAATTCAAGATATAAAGTTGTGCTGTAGGAATCCTGCTGTGGTGAAACACAGCAGAAGGCCAGATTTAAGAGTCTGGGTATCAGTTTACTTACTGCTTAAGAGTAAACAAATGGCAGCATTACTTTTCAGTTAGCCTTAGGCAATTCTTCCCTCATCATCTTAATTTTTCTTCATCTCACAGTTTGGACGCAAACAGACCCCAAATTCTGTGCTGTGAACTGCTCTCCTTTATTCCTAAGGACAGGTGGGGCTGTGGGACAGGCTTAATGCTCCAAGCTACTTCGAAATGTCAGAGGAAACACCAGAAATCAACAAAGGTCATCTCACCCAATTCTTCCACCTAAGAGGCATTTTTAAGCTGATTTTAGAGTCTTCTAAAATCCTGCAGTATCTACGAGCAAAGCGGTACTGCTGGAGTGTCCGCTCTCTCCGCTCTAGGGGATGCTGAAAAATGTTTCCTTCTCTTGCACTGTAGAAGTTACTCACTTTCTTCCCCTTGTCACCCCCTCTCCCCGCCTTCTCCTCAATGAAAGCAAGCTCTGTAGTTACTGTGCTTGTACCCTTTACTCAAGCAGTAAATACACTTCCTAGGTGGGAACTATGCTCACTCACAACTAGAAGTTGCTTGGTGGGGTGGATAGCAGGTCCTGACAATCCTAAACAGCAGCTTTTAGGTAGTTCAGGGCTAAGTCCTGTTCATGATGATTGAGAAGCAAGGTTTTTTCGGTTTGTTGGTTTTTTTTTTAAATGAAAATAAGGAAAGAAACACATTTTGAAAATGGCACATGACAGCTCTATAGGATATTTGCAACAGCATGTAGCATATGTCTGATTAATACCAGAGCACGTACTAAAACTGTGAAAGGATCCTTCTGCTGCTAGTATAAACAGGCAAGCTACCCTTGCAGCATGCCTCAGCAACGCGACTGAGGTCAGTTTTGTACACTTGCTTTCATGTGATCTTGAGGGAAGAGACATACCTAAGGGGTATGTGAGTACATATGCAAACATCGGAACAAACTGAAACACACGAGGTTCCCTCTGACATCAAGAAACCCTTTTACTGTGAAGGTAACTGAGTACTGGAACTGATTGCCCAGGGGAGGTGTAGAGTCTGCATCATGTATGTTTTTTCCTGGATAATCTAGACTAAATTCTCCATGGGGAGACTGAAAGGGACTGAGCTTTACATGTAAAGGCTATACTACACTAGCAGACAGAGACAGCCAAAGAAACTGTACATACTATAGCAGTAAAGGAAAACAAGCTTTCAGATGCATACTGAGCAAGCTCCTGTTTATTCCAACACTTTCAAATGAACACTGCAGCTTCAGGAGTAGGAAGGAGGTGCAAGGACACCCAAAACACATCCATCTCATAATGACTGAAACCAGAACATACAGCAGCAACACAAACGTGTTCCAGAACAAAGATAGTAACACTCCCCCACCCCCAACTGTTCACTCCTGATTCCAGACTCTGGTACTGGAGAAGTCTGTCACCAAATATGCCTGAAACATAAACAAGAGTCACATCACACTAATAAAACTATCATCTTCCCTCCATGTATTCTAACAAGATACTGGACCAAGTGTGCCCAGCATCAGCTTTGGATCTATTTGTCTGCTACCATACATTTGTTCCACCTACTCTTACGAAAAGGCTATCACAGAACAGTACTTATGGCTCTAAGGTCAAGAGACAGAGATGGGAATATATAGTTTCACTATTTCAAGATTAAAAAGTGTTCTGAACATTATCTATAAACATCAATTAGAAGAGTGCTTATTAAATGGGAACGCAAATGACTACTTAACATAGAATTGGTCAAGAAATTTGAAAATCCAAGCCTCCAGTATTTGCTGCAGACACCACATACTGTAAAGCTTTTAAATTAAAATACTCCTTGTTTACTGGATGTATGGACATCCATATGTTGTCATGGATCTGTCTGAGAGCCACTGGCACAGGACATTCAAATGCTGAAAATGAAGAAAAACAATTACTTTTGGTTGTTTGGGCAGAGTATGCTGCCACACCTCAATTTACCTTCTTCAGTTACTAACAGCAAAACGCTCAGTTCTATTGCCTTAGGGCTCTTTGTTTCAGTACCTGTTAGTTCTTAAAGCTATAGTGTGGGCTTCAGTCATGTATGTAAAATAGTATAATTTTTTTTTAACAGCTTTAAATTTTATTAAAAAAGTGGAAGTGTGGGCAGAAGGGATTTTTTCCCTTAAAAATAAATTTTAGTTGTCAACATTACTGACAGTTCAGAATTTGCTTAAAACTTCTGAAATCATACCTTCACAATGGTACAAATTTGTAGTTCATACTGTACTTACACGTCACTCATCCAAATCTGCAAGTCCCAGTTCTATCAGTCTCATATGAACTAGATTTTTGTTATCTTCATACAAAGAAATGGTGACCTCTGGTGAAAGAGCCTGGAAACCACAAGTTGACAGTATCAGATTTAAATCTCAAGCTAACCAACAGCAGAAGTTACTTTACTGGCTATATTCACTGCCTAAATAGAACTATGAATATACAAGGAATATTCCTGGTTTTAAGTACAGGAATCTGGTTTTAAAGTAACAGAAATCCTTAGAAACTCTTTGTTTACAGTATTAATAAAGAGCACCAAATAATTTTCTGTCTATCAGCATTCCTTCGTGGTAAATGGTTCAGAATTTTAGATTATGAGAATTCACAGTAAAACAAATAGAATACTCAGAGTGCTGAGCAAGAACTAGGAGAAAAAGTGTTTCTCACAAGGATGGAAGCAGAGAGCTGTTTTCCTTCAACGCACTCCATCATAGCCCACAATGCTTCCATGCTCCATTCTGGGGAGTAGGGAATTCTTTCCACATTTTTGTCATATGACACAGGTTTAAATCCAGCCAACAGAGCTCGTACTGCCTGAACAGGATGCTTCAGCAGATGATAAGGTATGTGACGCAGCCTAAAAAAAAAAACAAAAACAAAAAATGTTTGCCTGCAACAATCCACCTGTTGAGCTAAACTCTCCGTGTGGACATAAGGAGAGCTTCACGGTTCACGCAGGTTTGTGGTGTGGAACCTGGGATCAGAGTCCCTGCTCTACAGTAATGTGCCAGCGTTAGACCCAACAATTCATCATGAAGGGCTGGGCTCTCCAAAGGGCTCAAAGGGTGGATGGGGAGGCAGGCCGGGATCATACAGGCACGCTGGTGCCCTGTGACAATGCCTGGGGAGAAGTCTCGAGTGCCCAATACTGATTTGAGCAGAGGAACGCGAGTGCAAGTCAGCGCAATGCAGGCTCCACATCTGGAAAATGACAGAGACCTTTGGGGTCAGTCCAAAGTGCTTCACACCTGGATGTGCTTTAGACATGCTACTGGAAACAGGTACCTTAGTTTTATATGATCATCTCCCCATTCTTCTAGCTTTCTATTCCAGTAGCAAGGGAATGGGGAAGCAGAGCAGAAAGTGCAGTCCTGAAATAAAGCACATGCTCTCTCCCACGACCCTAACAGTCTGTGAAGCAGGAAATCTATTCAAATCTTCATTTTGCCTCATCTTCAGCAAGACCTCTAGATGCCCCAATGAGCTGATAGCAAGTCAATATGTATCAAGTGAAAGCACTTCAAGAGAGAAGATTCAGACAAGCTTAGGGGACTCTAAAAGCCTGGGGTGTTTGAGACACGTAGCTGAGATCTGTGTGTCAGCACTGCGGCAGTTGCTGGAGCAGCTTGGCACCAGGCAGAACAGGGATTTGAGCTTCCACTTGCCACAGGAGCAGAGTGGGGAGTGTCCCCCTCAGGTACTCCACGATCTTATTCGCCAGCTGTCTTCTGCACAGATTGCAGTCACACAGGATGAGAGGATTTGTTTGTACACCTGCAGGGCTCAGCCCCTATTTTGTGTAAGGTTCTTGGGTGCAGAAGCAGATTATAAGCCTGAGCCTGCTTCATGGGTTAAGTAACCTGAAGTTGATGAAGAAATCTGATACTATAATAATGGGCTTCTCAGAACAGCCTGAGAAAGAGAAGCAGGTGCACAACCCTGTACCCTGCAGACAGAAATTATTTAACCAGCCAAGCTACTTTCTCTCCAACTGTAATCTAGTGCAAAAGTATTGTAAACAATAATTTGTAGTTATATAAAAACAAATAATAAATGTAAAACCACACTTATTTTTAAGCACTTGTAAGTGTATACATACATACACACAGACATTTTAAATGCATTTTTTTCTTATGTATTTACCTGCTTGTTGGCACAACTGAAAAACTACCATAGTCAACAAACTGAACCAGAATCTTAACAGGGTCAGATTCAACAATGGAGAGGAGCTCTGCTCTATACCAAAAGCCATCCTGGTATTCTACAAGGCAAGGTCTTCCTATAAAAAGAAAAGAAAAAAAACCTAAGCAAAACACCACTGAACACCCCCAAATATACTCACAGTGCAGTACAAACTAACTGAACTTGAAAATCCATTTTACTTTGTGACTGAGATTAAGTTCTTTCTTCCTTCTCTAATTGATGCTACTATTTTGTTCTATGCATCCTCCAATTCACAGTCATTAGCATGCAATTTAAGTCAAGTTTCTCTACCTCACATAGCAATGATGAGAATTAACAGAAAATTGCTTGGTAAAGATAGTGATCCAAACTGTTTAATGTGTAAACTTTTCAACTTCGATTCATTTGCACGTTTCAGTTAGTAAACAGATCAATCTGTAAGAGAACAGACACCAGTCTGGAGGACACAAGGCAGATGCTGCCTCAAATCTCAACCAGTCTTTTACCAGTTGGTAGAACCAAGTACTGCCAGTAACTGGTTTCTTTGCAAAGTTCTAGACCCACATACTTTGTTATTTTAGGCCCAACAGCTGCGGGCAAAAGAATTTATGGCCCATCTTTTGCCTAAATGGAAAAATCCAAAATTGGATGCTCTTTAGGGTTCAACTCATTTTTAACTCTTGGTAGCATGATCTTCTCTATGTAACTTGTGTCTTTTGAATATTTAATAGCAAGATTTTCACAGTTACAGCTTCAGTGACAGTCAGTATACAGGACGAAGTTTTATTTTTGCCATATGTGATCTCAACTCAGTTCATCAACTTCAGCAGGTGTCGGAAGTCTGAGTTCTTTCCATCATTTTCCAGAGGAGCAGAATGATACAGAAGTCTCAAATTTATGAAAAGTAAAAACATATGATTATAGTGTATCACATGATTACAGTGTAGTGCTACCCCCTACTCTCCAAAAGTTTTATTTAAACATACATAGAAATACAATTATGCCTATTCTTCAAAAAGCATTTCAGGCTTTTTGTACATCTACATGAAACAACCGGGAAAATAAACACACCAATATACCTGTTTGAAAACGTGTTAGAAGAGGAAAAGTCTCCACGTTTTTATTGCACCATTTCAGGGCTTCATCGAGGCTCTCCAAGTCAGAGCTGGCATCTCCTTCTGTGGCAGATGGCTGCATAAAGTTCTTCGAAGAATCAAAGCAAATATACACCTACTCAGAGAAAAGGCTCTCACATTACAATTTTTGCAGACGACTTAGAACCTTCAAAATTTCATCAGTGATTAAGGATTATTAGAGGGTTACTTTTTCCCAATCTTCGAAAGCTTCAGCACATCATAGAATCATAGAATCATTAAGGTTGGAAGAGACCTCAAGGATCATCTAGCCCAACCGTCCCCCCACCACCTATTACCCACTAAACCATGTCCCTAAGTAACACATCCAACCTTTCTTTAAACACACCTAGGGATGGTGACTCCACCACCCTGGGCAACCTGTTCCAATGCCCGACCACCCTTTCTGAGAAGAAATTTGTCCTAATCTCCAACCTAAACCTCCCATGGTGCAACTTGTGGCGATTCCCCCTTGTCCTGTCACTAGTTATCTGTGAGAAGAGGCCAACCCCCAGCTCGCCACAACTCCCTTTCAGGTAGTTGTAGNGCCCAAAACTGGACACAGGACTCGAGGTGCGGCCTCACCAGGGCTGAGTACAGGGGGACGATCACCTCCCTGCTCCTGCTGGCCACGCTATTCCTGATACAGGCCAGGATGCTGTTGGCCTTCTTGGCCACCTGGGCACACTGCTGGCTCATGTCCAGGCGAGTGTCAACCAACACCCCCAGGTCCTTTTCCTCTGCACAATTTTCCATCCTTGCTCCCTTTCTTCTTTCCTTAATTTATAAATAATTTCATATTTATGTGTTTTTTCCCCAAAAGCAGAAGAGAGTCATGATTTATTAACACCAAATTTCAATGTTACAAAGTAAGAATGAACGGAACTCACACATCAGAGAACATACCCATGTAAGATTTCACAGCTGTGTCTTATTAGGATTCATCCCTCCTGTTACTTGGTAAATAACCTCACTTCATAATATCAAACCAAAGATTAATTTTCAAGTTTTTCAAAAGTTCTTCTTTCAATTAGTGTTTGGTTTTCTATGCAAAGACATTCCATTCACCTCATTTATAACTTAGTCATCAGTATAATGCTGTACGTCAAGGAAATGAAAATTCAAACTACGTGCATGGGCGAATTAAATCTACATAACAGCTTCCAACTTCTGAAACACCTCTAAAAACAACCAAACCAAACCAGAGCCAATGCAGAACATTATGATATTCAGCTGGTAGTCCAAACAAATTAATGACCAGTTTATTATTTTTTCTAAACAGCATCGCAATTTGCTGGACAGAAAGAAAATTAACTTTCATTTTCTAATTTATATACAATATGATTAAACCATAACTCTGTCATGCAACTGCTACTTAAATGTATAGGAGTCCAGAGCAGGATCTAGTGTTTACAATTATATACCACGATCAAAACCAAGAGTTCAAATCATTTGCACAAAAGAAACAAAAAAATACTCATTATAATGTTTCTCCTGTAAGAGAAGCAGCATACACAATTTAAGAAATGCCCTTTTCTAAGATACCCAAACACTTCCATCTTGTATTTAGTCAAAACAGTTGTGTATTACAGAATCATAGAATCATTTTGGTTAGAAAAGAACATGAAGTCCAACCATAAACCCTACTCTGCTAAGTCCAGCACCAAACCATGTCCCTAAGCACCACATCTACACATCTTTTAAAATACCTGCAGGGATGGTGAGTCAACCTCTGCCCTGGGCAGCCTGTTCCAATGCCCGACCACTCTTTCCGAGAAGAAATTTTTCCAAATATCCAAGCTAAACCTCCCCTGGCGCAACATGAGGCCATTTCCTCTGGTCCTATTGCTTGTTACTTGGGAGAGGAGACCAACGCCCACCTCACTACAACCCTCACTACAACCTCTTTTCTGGTAGTTGTAGAGAGCGATCAGGTCTCCCCTCAGCCTCCTCTTCTCCAGACTAAACAATCCCAGTTCCCTCAGCCGCTCCTCATAAGAATAGAATAGAATAGAATAGAATAGAATCATTAAAGTTGGAAGTGCTTCAGCCCAGTCACCAGCTTTGTTGCCTTTCTCTGAACATGCTCCAGCAGCTCAATGTCCCTCTTGCAGTGAGGGGCCCAAAACTGAACACAGCACTTGAGGTGCAGCCCCACCAGAGCCGAGTACAAGGAGTCAATCACTTTCCTAGCCCTGCTAGGAAGCCAGTGTCCTGGCTTGTATCACTATTCCTGATACAAGCCAGGACACTGCTGGCCTTCTTGGCCACCTGGGCACACTGCTGGCTTATGTTCAGCTGGCCATCAACCAACCCCTCCAGTTGCTTTTCTGCGGGGCAGCTTTCCAGCCACTCTGCCCCCAGTCTGTAGCATTGCCTGGGGTTGTTGTGACCCAAGTGCAGGACCCGGCACTGACCCTTGTTAAACCTCATACAGTTGGCCTCGACCCATCCGCCAGCTCCCTCATTCCCCTTGGGTGGATCTCATCTGGCCACATAGACTTGGGTGTATCTCGGTGGTGCAGCAGGCCACCAACCATTTCCCCATAGGTTATAAGGGCTTCATTTTGCTCCCCATCCCTGTTTTCCAGCTCAGGGGCTGGGTACCCAGAGAACAACTCATCTTACTGCTAAGGACTGAGGCAAAGAAGGCACTGAGTACGTCAGCCTTTTCCTCATCCTCTGTCACTGTTTCCCCCCACATCCAATAAAGGATGGAGATTCTCCTTAGTCCTCCTTTTGTTGCTAATGCATTTATAGAGACTTTTTTTATTGTCTTTTATGGCAATATCCAGATTAAGTTCTGGTTGGATTTTGGCCCTTCTAATTTTCTCCCTGCATAACCTCACGACATCCCTGTAGCCCTCCTGAGTTCCTGCCCCTTCTTGCAAAAGCCACAAACTCTCCTTTTTTCCCCCCCGAAGGTCCAGCCAAAACTCTCTGCTCAGCCTGGCCTGCCTTCTTCCCCACCAGCCTGTCTTTCAGCACATGGGGATGGCCTGCTCCTGTGCCTTTAAGATTTCCTTCTTGAAGAACATCCAGTCTCCCTGGACTCCTTTGCCTTTCAGGACTGCCTCCCCAGGGACTCTTGTCAATGAGGCTCCTCAACAGGTCAGAGCCTGCCATCCAGAAGTCCTAGATAGCAGTTCTGCTGATCTTCCTCCTTACTTATCTGAGAATCAAAAACTCTATCATGATTGCTATGTCCAAGACAGCCTCCAACTGTCACATCACCCACAAGTATTTCTCTGTTCAAAACAACAGGTCCAATGGGTGCCTTCCCTAGTTGGCTTGCTCACCAGTTATGTCAGAGAGGTATCTTCCACACACTCAAGGAACCTCCCAGACTGTTTCCTCTCCACTGTATTGTACTTTCAGCAGACGTATGGCAAGTCCTCCACTAGTCCAAAGGCTAGTGATCGTGAGACTTCTCCCAGCTGCTTACTAGAGTATTTCATCTGCATCTTTACCCTGGCTGGTTGGGTGGTCTGTAAGACTCCCACCATATCTGCCTTGTCAGCCTTCCCCCCGATTCTTACCCATAAACACTCAACCTTATTGTCTCTATCACCAAGCTCAAGACAGTCAAAACACTCCTTAACATGCAGGGCCACCGCACCACCTCTCCTTCTTTGCCTCTCTCTTCTGAGGAGTTTGCAGCCATTCATTGCAGCAGCCCGGTTGTGCGAGTCATCATACCAGGTTTCCATGATGGCAACTACGCCATAGTTTTCCAGCTGCACAATGGCTTCCAGCTCCTCTTGTTTGTTGCCCATGCTTTGTTGGTGTAGATGCACTTCAGTTGGGCTAGTGAGCCTGCCACTTTTTGGGGGAGAAGTCTTAACTCCTAATGTGATTGTTCTCAGGTGCTTCTGTGGTTTCTAACACATCAATAACCTTTGTGTCTTTGCTGCTGCATGGATCTCCATCTCCTAGCTTCACTGAGATGGCAGACCTTGTTAGGACACTGTCCCTCAAACATTGGCACGTTGCTCCCAAGCTTATCACTGACAAGCCTGGTTTTACTGGTTTTGTCCCTTCCTCCTTCAAATCTAGTTTTAAGCTCTTTTATTGAGCTCTGCTAATTCCTGTGCAAACATCCTTCTCCCTCTTTGAGACAGGTGTACCCCATCTGTTGCCAGCAGGCCGGTGTCATGTAGATCAACCCATGATGAAAAAAACAAAAACTGTGCTGATGACACCAGGCTTAAACTACGTACTGATCTGCTGCCTCGTCCTGTTTCTTTCCTCATCATTCCCTGCAGCTGGAAGGATAGAAAACACTACTTGTGCTCCTGACCCCTTAAGCAGTTGTCCCAAGGCCCTGAAGTCTCTCGATTGCCCTCGGACTTCTCTTGCAACTTCATCACTGCCTACCTGAAAAATCAATAACAGATAATACACACTCTATGATGGGTATGTATACGATACATACTTTTTCTGAAGTTGTGTATACTCAAGTGAATCAGTGGCGTGAATTTATTTTAGACTACGATGCTGAATTTAAAGCAATCACTTCAGTAGTCACCGTCCCTGCGGGTGTTTAAGGAAAGGTTAGATGTGGTACTGAAGGATATGGTTTAGTGGGTAATAGGTGGGGGGGAGATGGTTGGACTGGATGATCCTTGAGGTCTCTTCCATGATCATAGAATCATCATGATTCTATGATTCTAGTAAAACCAAAATAATGTTAGTAGTTACCAAAATAATGAACACAAGCACTTCAGTGTAAATCAATCCACTTAGATGATGTTAGATTTTGTAACACAATCAGCTTCTCACCTCTTCCTGTTCTCCTATGTCGTCATTCAAAATCAAAGTCCACATAGGAATCTTTAATTTGATCAACAAACACTACATTGTGCTTTTTGCTTGGGAGACGACTACAGGGAAGTTGTGTGGGTTTACACAAAAATCAATGATTGATCATTGACCAAAGACAGTAAAATACAACTGTAACAGCCAGAAAATGTTCACATTACTATACAATGTTCTGGTAATTTAATTTTTGGAGAACAAAGAAGAGATAAATCATTATTGTTCCACCAAGTTAAAATCCAATTACCTATTTTCTTATTATACAAAGTAAGTACCAGACTGCAGTATTCTAATTCTTAAAAATTTTTTTTTTAGGGAAATGGTCAGTATTTATTTCTGTGCTCTCATCCAAGAGGGTATCTGAAGTAAGAGTTCATTCAGATAGCTGCACTGCACAACCATCTGCAACAATAACTCTGTAGCGTTCTGCAATCTAACTAATATTTTTTTGCATTATCTGAAATTTGCATTAGCTGAATTTTGCATTATCTGTGATTTCCTTTTCATCAGCATGATGGGACTGCAACATTTCTTGTCTGCAACATCTATGAGATGTTTACAAAAACGTACCTCCTTAGGGGACACCAAATGGGTAACTCTGACAGGAAAGGTATCTCCTGGGATAGGCAGTGGTGGCAACACATACGAAAGCGAGACAGGAACCTCTCCTTCAAGTAGGTCCTAGACCAAGGCAGACTTCAGTTAAGCATCAATATTTAGTAACAAAATGCAAACTAGTTCTGGTATGATTTCTGGCTCAAAGGAGTTATCTAATAATATAAAGAGTGTGTCCTTGATGAAAAAAGAATTAATCAATATTTTCTGTCAATATTTAAGTTTTTCAAAAAGCTTTATCTAAAAGGTAACAACTAGTTAATTTACACTTTTAAAATATAAAGGATGTATCTTTGAAATGGTCCTAATATACTGACTTGCTAACTTGATTGTTGTTAATTCAAAAATGCATTCAGTAGGGAATTTCCTTTACAGAGAGATAATATTTAGAAAGAAAAACTAAAATAATAGCAATTCATTGGCACAGATTAGCCTGAATGCCATGTGCAATGTTACTGCAGTTTGCCAGAGCAAGTTATCCATAAGAGAAAAGCAAAACGTAATTTAACTCCTTAGACACCAGAATTATCAATCCTTCAAAAAGCTAACAGTTTTTACAACGTACAGATACACACTGTCTCAGTAGCATAGCATTTTACAGTTTGAGTTCTACATGTCATTAACTCATCTGGTTCATGACAAAATAAACCTTGGTGCATTAAACCACGCCTTTGTAAGAATGTATATATAGAGCACGCAGCTCAGCTGGATCATAGATCATGACTACAGCTCTGCTTCTCTCTTGTACCTTGGTATGATACATAACAAAACATATGATTTCTCTAAAATCAATTTTATTTTTACACATCTAATTGATGAACAGTTTTCATTATGTCTAGAACAAAAAGAAAAGTGGAATCAACCATATATATATAAATAACTGCAAAATAAAACAATAAATTCTGACCCTTTCTCCCTCCTGCATGATCTGACATAGGATACAGTACAATACCCTCATTAGGTTCCTCAGAAAAGAGGGGTTTCTTTTCTAGAAAAAACAGCTTTTCCATTGAAAGTATGTACTCTTAAGGTTTAAAAAAAAAAAATCTATCTTGATAAATACTAGTAAAAATCTGTATCACAGATGCACACAAACTACATGTCAGATTTCTGCAAAACAACGAGGAACATTGTGACAGGCCACCTGACTACACCTGGCTCTAAAGGTTCAGGTTGGACTCCAGCTCATTCCCAGCTCAGCTGGCTATCTTAGTCAGCTCTTGTGCCTGTCCTTGAAAGAAAAACTGCATTTGCGTTTTTGTTGTTAACACAAAGTCTTGTCTCACTGTCAGTAGATTGGTTACTGCTAGATCTACCATACTTAGGCATAGGCAGTCCAGTTGTAAATACGGATACTAAAAAGGTGTTCTACCAAGACGTCTTTAGGAGTCATCTATTCCAAAGAGTTGTCCACCATCCTTTCTGTCTTTGTGTCTGTTTTTTAAAAATCTAAAAAATGGCTTACGTTCCTTATTACATCTGCAAAGCCACAGCAGAAATTATATCTTTTTAATACATAATTTACACATGACACCATACTGTATACTTAGTAAGGCAATGCAACTTTTCAGCATGAAGAATTAAATCCAAACTAAGTACAGATAGGCTGCAGTGCAGTGTGTTACGTGTGACAGAGCAGGTCAAGGGAGGTGATTCTCTGCCACTACTCCGCTCTCATGAGACCCCACCTGCAGTACTGCATCCAGCTCTGGGGTCCCCAGTACAAGAAAGACATGGAGCTGCTGGAGTAAGTCCAGAGGAGGCCACAAAGATGATCAGAGGGATGGAGCACCTCTCCTATGAAGACGGCCTGAGAGAGTTGGGCTTGTTCAGCCTGGAGAAGAGAGGGCTCAGGGGAGACCTTATAGCAGCCTGAAGGGGGCCTACAGGAAAGCTGGAGAGGGGCTGTTTACAAGGGGAGGGAGTGATAGGACAAGGGTAATGGGTTTAAACTGAAAGAGGGGGGATTTAGATCGGATGTTAGAAAGAAATTCTTCCCTGTGAGGGTGGTGAGGCACTGGCACAGGTTGCCCAGAGAAGCTGTGGAGGCCCCATCCCTGGCAGTGTTCAAGGCCAGGTTGGATGGGGCTTTGGGCAAACTGGTCTAGTTTCCAGTGTCCCTGTCCATGGCGGGGGGGTTGGAACTAGATGGTCTTTGAGGTCCCTTCCAACTCAAACGATTCTGTGATTCTGTGTAGATATACACCTAGAATCAGATGCACTGCTGTAAGCTCACCGTGCCTGAGGTTCTGGGGTACTCTCCGATATCCTAGTGCCTAGTAGGGAATTTTCTGGCTAATGATGAGCTAGGATTGTCATATGGTGACAAAGAGCAGCTCCTAAACTCACCTGTGCAGCTCAATAAAAGTGTATCTCAAAGAGAGTAATATACTCTGCAGCAAAACACATGTAGTGGGCTCTGCATAAGCAGCTTATTACCACTATTAACACAATTACTCTCACAGAAACAGAATACAGTTCTTATCAGCTTACCTGAAAACACAGACTTGAAGCAATGAAATACAGTTACAAAACTATAAAATAATAAAATACATAATGGCTATACATTATAAACTAATAGTATACTTTAGTTAATACAGTGTTATCAATTGGCTTGTGAGGAAGCTCAGCTAAACCCAGAGCTGACTGTGCTTCAGCATTCTCAGGGATGCATGCTTCATACTTCTGCTATTCCATAGCTTCTGCTCCTGGACCCAGCTCCTTTTCTGGTCCAGAACTCAATACCCCTGATACTTTCTTATAAATTGTTCTGAGCCACTTATTCCTGGAATGGATCTGCTTAATGCTACATTCCTTGCTGAATGCATTCCAGGCTTCTGAATGCTTTTTGCTTACAACTTTCTTACATGGCTTTATTTTTGTTTTCCAAATTTACTTTTTGTTTTAAGATCATTTTGAGATTGATATTCAGTTTACTGGAAGTTGTATCATGTGCTGACTCCACAAAAATGCAACAAGAGCCTGATTTACAATTAGGTTTTCCACGGGTACTCGGTTCTAATACACACAGAGATCTTTGTAACTGCATCACAGGTCCACTTGTGCCAAGCGCTGATGCCAAGACTTACAACAGCAGTGCCAGCAGCGTACTCTGCATTGTAAAATTATTTTCTGAAGCAGAGTGTCATGTTGGAAGGAAAAATACGTTGGCAGGCTTAAACAGAATTGAAGAGAAAAATTCAACAACAAAGCCTTAGAAATTTCAAGAAACCTGATCCTCAGATTTCAAGAAAAAAAAAAAAAGAAATTGCTTATCTAATTTTTTTTGGTGTTAAGATAATGAAGTTTGGTGAAAATTTCAATCCTCCTCTGAAAAACAGCAGATGAATATCCCAGACACTTGGAATGAAGAACCTAGGTAAATCCCCTAGAAATCACTAGGTTTATGATTAAATACTTGATTAAATTTACTTTTGAATATCTCCTTCCTTGAATATATTTCTATGATTAAAAATTATAAGAAGAGGGTAATATTTTTATCACTTGAAGGGATTAGTTAGAGGAACACAAAAACTAACTGCACTGTAAATAGAAATACAAGAATCTATTTTCAGTAACGAGTCCATGAACAAACTCTTGGCAATTTGCTATTCTGTCCAATCTTATCAAGACATCATAGCTACACTTGTTATGCTACAGAGTGTGTACTTAACCTTACTGCCGTTTACATCACAATACAGTACAGAAATATAAAAGAACCCAACAAATCAAACGTCACAACAAGCAACTGAGTAATCTTTTAAATATGAAAATAACAACAGCAAAAGACACACATTAAAAAAAAAAATCTCTCACCAGCTCTTGTATGTCCTGACCATCTTCAGTAACACAGTACTGCTTGTATGCCATGAAGGAAGAAAGTGACATTCCACCAAAATACAGGCTGATGGACAGTTTGCCCTGTGGGTTATCTGGTAATTCCTACATGCACAAGACCAAATAAAATTCTGACAGTAACTGCGTGACTAAGGTTTTAGAAATAGTTACCAGGAAATTCAAACCTGTCACTCCTACATGCACCACACTCATTCATCAAAGATACAAACCCAGTAAGGATGGCTATTAACATCAGTTGTGACACAAATGGGAATCTCTCTCTGGAATCGCAGCACCCACTATTTGCTCACTCAACAATATACGTCTCTCTCGCAATTTATCATTAGAAATTAAACTATCTGAAACTGCAGGTTTTCAGACAATACAAATTATATGTTTATCTATAATGTTAATACATCAATTTAACAATGTCTATACTCAATTATGTCAAATTTTAATCACTTGGAATTCAATTTGGAAGAATTTATGCTGTTGGTAGGTAGGTTGCTTGTCAGAATGAAAAACAGAACACAAACAGGACCAAATATTATTAATACCTCTAAAGGACACATTTAAGACCTGAAAACTGTAATGAAGTCACAGGAGAAATACTTTAGCTTTGGAATTTGTTTTGCCTAAGAAATACATTTATTGCTATACTCCTTCACCTATTATTCTTAATGCAAGTTAAAACAAACAAAAAACCAAAACCAGACAGAACAAAAGGTAAGCTTCATTCCACTTCTATGAATAAATTAAGCTACCTGAACATGTACTTCAACTTCTTCATTTGTAAGGAGTTCTTGAAGGCAATCTACTGCATCCGGCTGCCACAAATTTCCAATCTATTTGGTGAAAAGCAAGAAACTCCCACATATTAAGATGCTGACAAGTAATACTCTTAATATTCTTAACATGGTAAGATGAAAGTATGTGCCTATCATTGAAAAACTTATTTGAAAACACACACCATTAGTTTGATTTGTCTACAACAGTTTAAACATTATCTGCTACTTGGTACACTAAAATGTAATGTGTGACAAAGTTGAGCAGCAATCTTCAGATCTTGAAGTGTCTTAGAGAGAGATGCTGCTTGGCAAGTCTAACCTTTTACTACATACATAATAACATATGTGTGCAGTTACCTGAAGCATAATCCAAAGATATAGAAGCACACCTGAAGAAAACTGAACAGACAACAGAAAGACAGGATAATTTAAATACTACTTTTATTCCATGCAATACCTGTTTGCTCCCAACCCACAGGCTTATGAGCCTGTTTTTCTCAAACTATCAGTTGAACTGCTTCCAGTAATAGAAGTTTTCTTTAAAAAAGTTTAAAAGTTCCTCATTTCAGTAATTCACATTTACTAAATGCACCACTCAAATTTGAGTAAGATATGATGATATGTGAAGATGTTATTTATGTATCAATTACCTACTAACAAAAAACCCTAAAACAGTTCACTTGTATTAGTTTAGCAGAACAGATTGTTTCCTACACAGCTTAAGTTCGGAATGATAGAAACACTTCTGCAGGGCAACAAAGATGGTGAAGGGTCTAGAGGGGAAGACGTACGAGGAGAGGCTGAAGTCCCCTGGCTTCTTTAGCCTGGAGAAGAGGAGACTGAGGGGAGTCCTCATGGCAACCTAGAGCTTCCTCAGGAGGGGGAGCGAAGGGGCAGGTGCTGATCTCCTCCCTCTGGAGACCAGCGATAGAATCTGAGAGAAGGGCATGAAGCTGCAACAGGGCAGGTTTAGGTTGGAGATCAGGAAAAGGTTCTTCACCCAGAGGGTGGTCGGGCCCTGGAACAGGCTCCCCAAGGAAGTGGTCACAGCACTGAGCTTGGCTGGGTTCAAGAAGCACCTGGCCAACGCTCTCAGTCATCTGCTCTGATTGGGCTGGTCCTGTGTGGAGCCAGGAGTTGGACTCGATGATCCTTATGGGTCCCTTCCAACTCAGGATATTATATGATTCTATGACTTGAAGATTTACAATTTTCTGGCCATTTTGCATTAAGAAATCCAGACCTTAATTCTTGTTGCTGCTATTACAAAATCAACTACTACTTCAGAGTATTCTGCCAACTACTGCAGCATCCTGTCTCACAAAGATTTAATTCCAATGACAACTGCTTTTGAAGCATGGGCACTTCATAAAGCAGTCTGGCATTTCCTGATAAAAAGCTGCCTTGCTGAAACAATCCTCATCAGCTATTCTCTGTATCCTTGCAGGCAAGATAAAACACCAGTAACTAGTCTGAACCTTTGTATGACTAAACAGTCTATCAAATTGAATAACTACCTACTAAACCATCTTCGAATTTAGCATTACTCACTGGTACTGTCTTGTAGAGCTGACATGGTATGCAAAATGGAGGAATAGCAGAATACAACGTAGTTGGATACAGATGACATGGAGGAATCCGCTCTATGCGGCCATGGTCAATGTACTGTACCTGTAAGAAAAGAAAAGCTTTCCTGAAATAATTGCTTTTTTTTAAGTCGAGTTTAATAAGAGAAAGCTTTCATTTACAGCATTCACTTTTGTGGAGGAAAAAAATAATAGCTCGGTGATAAACAGATTATGTGACAAAGTGGAAATGAAGGAAAGGATTAAAAAACTGGTATGGCAGATTAGAAGTCCAGTTTCAAAACTTGTCCTTTTGCGTAATAACCTACACCACTTCAAAATTTAAAGAAATAAAAAATTTGTGAACTAGAATAGCACTCGACTTGCAAATCCACATTCAAAAAGCATGAGCAGACTCAAGAGTTCAGGTAAGATTAACTTAATTAGAAAAGGTATCTCTGTACTTGTGCAGAGCAGAAATAATTCAAACCAAATGGACAGCCACTACTTTTTTGGGTGGCGATAAGCTGAGGGGAAGCTAAACCAAAGTATTTTCAGAGCATTCTGCACAGAACAACAACAACAACAACGGAAGGAAAAAAAAAAAAAAACCTGAAAGGGATTACATACAGGTGACCAAGAGTAGCTTTTTGCTTAAGGACATTTACCATCACCAGAAAAACTATGGGAAAAATTGTAACAAATTAAATAGGCAGATAGAATTAATCTTTAAAATAAATGTGAAAATCAGGACAGTTATCACACTTTTAAGCAGAACGAGCATCTGGATAGTCAGGTCACCTGAATGAAAAAAGGGTATGATCATAAATTTATTTTAGAGGATTAGATTATTTCCTCCCCCCTCCCCCCCCTTTTTTTTTTTTTACATACATGTGCACATGTTCATGCACACTCAACACATAATCAAACTTACCTGGAGAGTAGTACCACTGAGTTCTACAACTTTACCTCGATACCACATGGTATCTGATCCTCTTACAACACAAGCTTCTCCCTTCTTCCAGCAGTAGGGTTCCAGAAGACCAAGGCATTTGAATTTACTTTGTATTTCAGTCATCATCTTTTTCAGTTCAATTTCTGTGGGGGGAATAAAATAAAATATCAAAACAGGCTGTTACAGATTTGCACAAACTATTTAAATCACTAAAAACCAGCAGATTCAGATGAACACACACATAAACATCGAATACATGTGCTGCTCCAAAAATTTTTTCCAAAAGTGATAGAATATGTATATTCAACTTCTAGTACATGCAAAGAGTTACTACTTACACAAAAAGTAAACTGCATTTCCAATTGTGAAGTAATTAGTAATTCTGGATTCTAATCTCAGAGAAGATGGATCTATAAATTTCGCACCTGACTCCCTGGAAGCACTAATACAAGAGCCTCTCCAAGAAGAGGACAACAGGTTCCCAAAGACAGTGGTAGGACGCCATGAAATAACACAAAAGAGGTGCCCAGAAAACCCTCTTCTGCTATGTGCACAGTCTATAGAAACAATTGCAAGAAGAACAGAGTCTTGGGCAAGTGGGGTTGTTACTGTACATTGAATTTCATAGTTTTATGATATGATCTAATAGTTAAATGTACTTGCAGAGTTAAAAAAATATTAATGTTCTCACATATAAACATTTCTCTAAAGCATAGTACATTATCATGGTATTGAAGACTCACAGCGTCCAACAGACCAAAACGTACCTCTTTCGAACAGTACAAACAGAAACTATCAAGAGATACTGAATCTATCACAGTAGAAATAAAGAGCCCAAGGAAACTGGGTACTGAGCTCACACTGAAGGAAAAAAATTCAGTAATATTTGAGAAACCAGCTAACTTCTGAGCATATTTAGGACAGTGGCTTCATTATTATTAGTAAAATGTATCACAATATCAAACTAAAAAAATAAAGCACTTGCTGCTTTACCCAATACTGCCTAGAAGAGAGGCAAGTAACCTGCCTCTACAAGGGAGAGCAGATTTTGATGATTTAAGGACAGGGTGCCACCTCCTGGGGATTTGGGTTTCCCTTGCCAGGAAGCTGCAGGACCCCTTCCCACCACTGCAGAGAAAATGGTGCTCCGGCACACACCCCTCGCCCCCCATGCCAAAGGCCTCATCGACTCTCAACAGCAATCCTCCCTAACATCAATCTTCCAGAACTGTGTTCTGATACAGAACATGTATACTAGAACACCTATCTGGTGTATATTCTGATATACCAAATCTATCAGATTCATATACATAAACGTATTTTCTTCTATGTAATCTTACCAAATGATTTCGGTATTATATAAATAGTTCCATCATGTCCAACGGAACTTACTACAGCTTGAAAATTTTTCACTTCAGGTATAACAGGGGATTTGTATATTTCATCCACTCCTGAATGAAGCAGTGACTTAGACGTTTTGCATGATTTTTGTTCACTCTCAGAAACAGTGATGTTTTCCTCCGGAGCAGCGCTGTTTCTTCTGCATGCAGTTTTGGAATTACAACCATCCTGTTGTGTGTTTTCTTGCTCTAGATGTACCTTAAGATGTTTCTTGGAGACTGAGCAAGCCACAGCAGCTGTATCAGTTCTAGCAGATTTAATCAAATCACATCAACATATTAACTGATAAAGAACTTGGAAAGTGCAAAAGAATAACATAATAGAAGTAAAAAAATCAAACACATAAAGATGGCAAATACTTGTTAAAATACTGCCAAAATCTCATCTACCAACTTAGAGAACTGAAACGTGTAATGGATGTAACTAATGTTATACTCAAGTTCAGTAAAGATGGAGTTCTGTTGTTACATATGCTATAAAGGACAATCCATATTTTTATTTTACTTACTAGCTTATCTCAATATGAATATAACAGTCTGAAAGAATATAAAAGTATCCAAACCTTCTGTTTCTAAAAGCCAAACCCTTTTTAATAAGGTGTTCTGAAATATCAATCAATTGTCCTGTTTCATCTTTGCAAAATATTTTCACACGTAATGCAGAAGCCACATCACTTTCCTGGAAAAAATGAGACAGCTGGACAATATATAACAATATGCATTTCCTCTAAACTACAGGCTTATTTTTCATTTTACTGGTACTGACTGCAAAGCAGATGTTATTGAACAACTGATGCCCAGATCAGAAGACACAGTATTTATTTAATCCATGTCACAGTTCCCATTATTTTACCAAGTGACATTAAAAAAAAAAGTAACAGAATAAAACATATTTCTTCCCTTAGCTGTTTTATTAGAACGCACTTGTTTTCCTTGAGCAGGAGCTTGAAACCCACTCATAAATAACTGTTCATCATTGCTTTTATTTCCAGACACACTGCTGTTAGGACAGCATTGGACTCGCTCTTTCAGTTTCTGAGGCTTGAAACTAATATAGTAGCCGCTGAAATAATTCTCATCAAGAACATGAGCATCTTGCTCATCTGTCCACAAAAGTTGTCAACATCCAGCGATCCCAAAGACGTACATATTATTCTTCAGTAACTAAATACATCTAAGACCGTGTTCTTACCACACTGGGTAGCCAAACTGCTCCAATGCTCCAGTGAGTAACAAAAGTAAAGCAGGAAAAAGAAAAAGTATCTTTTTCCCTACAGCAAACAGCAATCTAAGGAAGTTCCACTCAGGACATTTTGAAGAGTGAAAATATTCAGAAAAAAAATTAAATTGAAAATCTGACAGAAATTTTACAAATACTGCTGGTTTTCATTACAAACCTGTATGATTATTTTTACTTGTGCCCCGGTTAGGTAAAAGGATAAATATTCACACACTGTTGCTGTCCACTGCGTGCTTCCACCTGTTGGTCTACATGGAACAAATTATAGTCTCCTTTAGTACAAGAGAAGTAGGCATCTCCTGAGCTCAACCACAAACCCTTCCCTTTACTGAAATTTACTTTTTTTTTTTTAAAACTGCCTGAACTGTCAGGAAAAAAAGACCATCTCCATTATAGTCAACAGTAAAAACAAGCCTTTCTTCTCTGGATCTATACGACAGTAAGAATTCAAAAATACAACCCCAAAACTTCAAAATGAGAAGGATCACATGTTCTAGAAGTGTGACACCTTTCTTAAGAGGACAAGGAAAATTCACACTTATCTGCAAATTAGGCTTTTTATATTCATTAAGGGGATGGGTGTTACAAACGTGATTACTTTTTACTTCACAGTATTGACAGTACACAAACAAATGCATGGAGGAATACCCCAGTTCTCTTTTCCACAGTCTAGAAAAGAGAGATCTATTCATTTTCATGACACTTGATTCATCTCAAATTTGGAGCCACGGAAAAAAGTATTCAGTGAAATAAGAAAAACCTCTATTATCTGTGCAGTATTTTATAATTAATACTATAAATATCCTTTCTATAGCTTCTACAGTTTCTGCTTTACTGGTATGTAGCACAAACCTTAGGAAAAAAAAAAAACAAATCACAGGCGCCACCCCATTTCTTCTTTATCCAAAAAGCAAATCACATCCAAATCTCAGACAATCAGTCCTAACACAGGAAAATATTAAGTTATGTCATTAGGTTTTTAATACTGTTACTCAGTATAAGGGAAAGGCTACCTTATATCTGTCAAGGAACATTCTATTGCTAATGCTCTAATTATCTTGAAATTTTCCTCAAGTTGTCTCAGACAGCTGATATCCACTGTTTTTTCAGCTCCAGAATCATAAAGTATTACCTGTTACAGATAAGAAATACAATGAAACATTGAAAAACTCTCTCTTAGTGTTATCTGTAACAAATGATCATTCAAAAAGTGCCTGAATAGGTGAACAAAATTCAAACAAACATTACCAGGATTCAATGAACAGCCTTTGCACTGAAGTACTCTGTCACTCAACACAGATGACTACCACAGCGTACCGAGATGACAAAACACACACAAATGTGCTCAAAGGGTGTGTGTGAAACAACTTTACAAAGGCCGTTACTTGAATAAGACAATTTCTTTTCCCGTTCTTCAGTTATGTTGGTGCATTTAAATTTGTAAACCTAGAAACGCTGAAATAGCTCCCCTACAACCCTTGCTTTTTATTCTGACATCATTAAACAGGTGTTTGAGGGCTCTCAGCCTTAGAAACCAGATGACGCAAAACAGAATTCTACTAAGTCCCATTTCTGCTCCTAGTGAGTCGTGTCCCTGACCACGGCAGGGGGGTTGGAACTAGATGGTCTTTAATGTCCCTTCCAACCCAAACCATTCTGTGATATTATGACTCATAATCTGATGATGGTGGAGAGAACCAGTGCTAATCCAGTCCTGGATTATCTGTATGATTAAAAAGCCACTCTTGCTTTAGAGACAAGTAGTTATCTATTCACAAAACACATCTTCTGATACTCCTTTTCAAATGAGTGCAATAAACCGCATATCTAAAGCTGCGCTGTGCAAGAAGTTACTGTGGAAGATGTTAAATCTACAATGCATTACCATCAGTTTCGGGTTTAAATAACAGCATGACTACATGTGTGCCTGTGGTGTTGCCACAGGCACACATCTTTGTAGTGGTTTCACCTTGGCTAAACACCAGGTATCCACTAAGCCGCTCTATCACTCCCCTCCTCAGCAGGGCAGAGAGGGGAGAGGGAAAAAATAAGATGGAAAAGACAACTCCAAAATCGTGGGTTTAGATAAAGGCAGTTTTAATATAGCAAAAAGCAAGGCCACACACGGAAGCAAAGCAAAGGAGAAACAAAAGATTATTCTCTACTTCCCATCAGCAGGCGATGTCCGGCCACTTCCTGGGAAGCAGGGGTTCCAAAAGCGTAGTGGTCACCCCGGAAGGCAAAACATTGAAAAAAAACGAATGCCTTCCGTTCCTCCCCCTCTCCCTCAGCTTCCCATTGCTGAGCAGATGTCATACGGTATGGAATATCCGTTTGGCCAGTCTGGGTCAGCTGCCCTGGCTGTGTCCCCTCCCAGGATCTTGCCCACCCTCCGCCTACTGCTGAGGGGGTGGAAGAAGGGTTGGAGACACAGCCTTGATGTGTGCCGGCACTGCTCGGCAGTAGCCAAAACCCTGGTGTGTTATCAGCACCTTGCTGCTACCAATGCACAGCACTGTGAGGGCTGGTACGAGGAAATTAACTCCAGCTCAGCCTGACCCAGTACAATCTTTCCATTTGAATGTTGTGGAATGTTTTCCACACATCTGGCTCCATCTTTCAGCAAAGATCGTTAAGCTTGAATTAATGTGACCCTCAAGTTCACACAGGCGTCTAAGCTAACCTGCCAGGCTATAGCTTGGAGATCTGTGCTACGTTGCAAAGTGTCGTGTAAACATACACAAAGTTAACCTCATGAGCCTTCCTTAGCTACCAGGTTCCCTGCTAAAGGCACCTGAGCTTTGACGAGACAGTGATCTTATTTGCAGTGATGTACAATGTAACTTAAACTCAGCAAAAGCAAAAGGCTGTGTAAAAAAAAAAACCCAACACAAAAGTAAGAAGCAAATATTTGACATTATTTTAATAAATGCTTAAAAACTAAAAGAAATAAAAGTATGAACCCTGTTATGATAAAAAGTTTACCTCTGCACTTGTTTCAGAGACAATTCTGCTTATTTGACCTCTTTGCCACTTTTTCAAATCACGTATGTAAACAGCACAGTGCATACTACTTTCCCACTTCACACACTGTGGCTGGGATTTTTTGTAGATAGTAGCCATCTTCTCCTGTAAACTAACATTCAAATAAACTTTTCCAGTAGTAAAATTTTATTCAGTGAATAAAGGGCTTATTTAGTCAATCACTGCTTAACTAGCCTACAGTAAAGTTTTAGTAACTGTTCAACAGTATTGTAGTTTTTCTTCATGACATGTTACAAATAGATGAAATAGAGCTTCAAAACACATGCAATCTGACTAAAATTCTGTAAAATCATAACGTTTTCTTAAACAATAGGATTAATCTGAGTGATCCTGACCATTCTGTATAGCACTATTAGAAAGATGCACTATTTTCTCTCGACAACTCGAGAGTGTGGTACTCATTTAGCGTCATGAGTAATGAATAATGACTCTACGTAGCTACATGCAAGAAAGTAAAAAGATGAAAGGAAGGAGAAATAAGAGGTAGAAAATAAGCAACTTGCACTAAGCAATGACATTTCTATTTAACTGTCTTCAAACAGTAGCCACTGTTACCTAAATGTTACCTACAAAGGAAGGATGATACACTATGTCTAGAAATTGCCTTCAAACTTTCCTAACAGCATATTAGAATCACGTTGAAAGAAATAACTTGCTTGAGCTTCTATGACTTAGGATACTGATATTATTTAACAAGATTTCTAATGAAGGAATGGGGAGAAGAAAAGAAAGAACAGAAAGATTTAATCCTTCTGGATAGTGTTGCATTTATCAGGCCTCAATACTTACTACAATAAAACCGATCTGAAACAGGAGTTATATCATGTACTTAATTTGGAATCACAAATATGTAATAAATCACAACATAGTGCCAATCTGTCTTCTGTTCCTACACTTTCCTCAACAAAACAAGGAAAGTCAACAGCATTCAAGAGTACCCAGTGCCAAATGCAACCCTAATCAGAATTTCTTCTAACTATATTTAACCAGTTTGCAATAAGAATGCCTTAACTTGAGAAACGTTCTTAGAATTTTAGTACCTTTTCAGTATACTTTCTGATGACGGCCACTGTGCAAAAATTTTACTAGGAGACACAACATGACTAATTCTCACTTGAAGCTCTTCCTTAGAAAGTAATCTGAAATCTCTTCCATCCACAGGTTCCCTGTCTATAGGATTTATAGCTTTCGAGGTTTCAGGAATTTCTTCTAGAGGAACATCCCATATTTCATTGGGCCATACAACAGTACTTTCAGTGTACCTGTAAAGAGCATAAAATAATTAGAATGGTTAAGTTTAAACATATTTTAAACAAAGTGAAAAAGAGCTCAATAATCACACTTCAACATGACAGTAATGATTCAACATGAAGAAGAGTGAATAAAAAATAACTTAGAAAAGCAGAAAAAAACACCAACAAAAGACAAAAACATTTCTAAATGCTACTTCTGAAACACTCATGATAGTAACACTTTTTTCTCCTTCAGAAGGTATCCCTGCACATTCTGCTTTCAGACAAAAGCACTACGTAGTACAGGCTGTCAGCAGAAAAGCAAGCGTGACACAAATGGGCTCCTGAAGATTAATGTTTTTGTCTGGCTTAAAAGAACTCAAGTTACTAATATCATGCTTCTGAAACGCAATGCTGCCTGAGTGAAAGCTCAACATTCAAATTCTATGATGTGTAAATATTCCTTTCAGAAATAAACAATATTAACGCAAGCGAAACATTTACCTTTCTGTCATTCCCCGAGGATACAAAGACAACACAACCGCTGCCAGCACTTTCCTAAGTACAATACAAAATGAAGTATAGGCATGGTAATACCTTGATAAAAACTTGTTTAAGTTGTGTGAATTGGATAGAATAAAGCCCAACAGCAAGCGAGAGTTGGCTGGTATGCATTTTGAGCCACAGCCCAGTTTAGTACAAGTCTGTGTAAATTGTGCCAACTAGAGATCTAACACATGCAGCCTGAAAAAAAGATCTGTTATTGCAAAAGAACCGGTTTCTTGTAAACATCACTGACTAAAGGAGACAGCAAGCCTGAGTTTCACTGCTGGCCATTTCTGGGCCTCCAGGAACAAACTCTTTTCTGTTTTCAGAGACCTACCACCTGTCTTTTCCTTCACGGGAAGGAAACAAACTGCTCTGTCAGAGAGAAAATTCTGTAGTTTTTAGATACTGACTCATCCACTACATACTGCTACACAACACTTTATGCAAACCTTCCTGATGCAGGTATTTGGAAACTGCTGGGTAAAACAGCAAACTTGTAGAACCAGGAAAGAAATTAACACCATAGATCATAAATACGCTTACCTTGCATACAACTAGTCTGAACTATGAAATGGACAGAGGAAATCTGCCATGGAGAGTTCTCCCAAGTGAAACACATGTTACATGTCTTACAACCCCCTCTCCTGTAATCCCAGTATCGCATTATCAAAGAATCATGGAATTGTTTTGGTTGGAAAAGACCTTTAAGATCAAGTCCAACTGTAAACCTAACACTGCCAAGTCCAACCACCAAACCATGTCTCTAAGAGTCACATCTAAGTACCTCCAGAGATAGTGACTTAACCACTTACCTGGGCAGCCTGTTCCAACCCTTGACAACCCTTTTGATGAATAATTTTTTCCTAATATCCAATCTAAACCTCCCCTGGCATAACCTGAGGCCATTTCCTCTTGTCCTATGACTTGTTACTTGAGAGAAAAGACCAACACTCACTACACTACAACCTCCTGTCAGGTAGTTGTAGAGAGCGATAAAGTCTCCCCTCAGCCTCCTCTTCTCCAGGCTAAACACTCCCAGTTCCCTCAGCTGCTCTGTACAAGGCTTGTGCTCCAGATCCTTCACCAGCTTCACTGCTCTTCTTCAGACAGACTCCAGCACCTCAGTGTCTTTCTTGTAGGTGAGGGGCCCAAAACTGTGCACAGTATTCGAGGTGCGGCCTCACCAGAGCAGAGTACAGGGTGATGATCACTTCCCTACTCCTGCTGGCCACACTACCTCTGATACAAACTGCAGATCCACCAAAAAACTAAATCAATTTTGAATGAACTACAGACTCCAAGGTTTCTTCCTGGAATTCTGTATGAACTACTTCCTATTCCAACAGAAGAGTAAGGTTACTGATGTTTGCTTGTCAGCAAGTCAGTTTCAATGGAGCACTGTGCTCTCCTACTTCCATTGTCCTATACTAGTTTAGAGCTGGGCTGGGTATCCCTCAACAGCATTAAAGAGTAGTTTTATCCCAGATGTGATTCTAAATGACCTAAAGTAGGTTTAAACTACTTGCCAGTCTCTTGCCTTTTTGCAGACAGGCATTTGCACAAGAAAGAAATTCAGCGAGAGACAAATGAGGTCTAGAGAGCCAGAGGACTAGGCACACTGGAGAACAAAGCAAGCCAAAACCCCCCAAACTCCCACAAAACAACCCCCTTGCTCAAATGGAAACAGGGCTTGAGGGGCTGCAGGGGTGACTCCTCAGAGAAGAGGCCAGGTGCTGCCCAATGGTGGACAGAACCCGTTTCACACATCTCTGCAACAGCCCCTCCACAGGACATGGCTGAGCCCTTCAGTGAAGCTGGTGGTGCCTGTAATTTAATGAAGGGCAGAAAACGCCATGGAAAGAGAGAAGAGAACAGAAGTAACATAGGGAACATCAAAGTCAGAAGAGCAGAAGGCATTTTGTGGGGGGAAAAGACACGTTCCTGAAGGGACTGAGGCCTGTGGAGGGCCCACGCTGGAGCACAGGAAGAAGAAAGCAGCAGCAAGCAGAAACTGCTGTGTCCTGACCCCAACCCCCTGCACTGCTCACCACCTCTCTGCACCGGCGGAGTGTAACCAGGAGGGGGGGAGGAGAGGTGCTTGGAGTGAAGTGGAGCCTGGGAAAGGGGAGGGTAGGTTCTATAAAACGTTTTATATTTTCTGTCCCAATGCCTGAATCACTAATTAAGAATTTATGCTACGTAGTAATTAAGTTAAATTAAGTCTGTTTTGCCCAAAACAGTACTTGGTAAACAATTTTCTTGTCTCTATTTTGACCCATGTGTTTTCTTACTCCTGTTTCTTCCATTTTCTTCCCAGTCCAGCTAAAGAAGAGGGAGTGAGCGAGTGACCAAAAAATCTGCATTAGTAAAGGAGTCAGTGTTATGCAGCAACTTTAATATTAAAGTAACAAATTCACTTGTTTGCAGGCTGCAAGCTGGCATCTAAGTATAGCTGCAACACAACAAATTACCTTACTGACAGTGACAAAACAAATCAGCTGTTCAGGTTTAAATAAAGCTACTTAAGTTCACAAAAATCTTACTAAAAATTGTGACTAATACAAGAAAAGTGTCACTAGGGTTTAGTTATACTTCTGAGCTAAGAGATGGAAGTCCGCTTATTTGCTTCCTCCTGAAAAAAGCAAATTCAGGAATTCCCTTTTGGAACTGAAACTTTTTGTTTAACCATCTTTTTATTTTCCTCAGTGTTCAAAAACTATTAACAAAATAATAATTATTGATTTTTATGAATGTAGCCCATGGATTAACTTTTTTAAAAGCCAACATACTAAATGCATCAGTGTCATCTCTTTATTGGCCTCATTTTCCCCAGCAGGCTTCCCAACTCTTCTGTCACTGTCATCACAGCTGGTTATCTGAGTGTTTGTTTTCTCGTAATGGAACTTCCAGAGAGCTGACTTACCTTAGGTGCAGGTAAGTGGTATTTCTTTTCCTACAGCAAGGGAGTGGAAACCTTAACGATAACCAGTTTGGGAAGATTTAGCAGTTAAGCACATTACACAAGTATGGTGCAAGAATGTAATCCCCAAATTTTGAATCCATTTCAATACATCACGTTAGTCAAGATTTAGTTTGAGAATTCAGCTATGCCAAACTGCAGAGTTATACTCCGTAACTTACGTCAGTTGATGGATGTGATTTGTAATGAATTCATCGCAAATGTGGTAAATTCCAGTCACTGGAGGAGACACGCTAAAGCCAATAATTTTGTTACACAAATTCAGTATTTCTAAATACTTTAAGTTATGCCCAGCGTATTTACCCAGGTATGTAGGATGCTAGGTCTTCTTTAACTAGCTGGCAGTTAATACTAAAGCTTCTTCCATGAACAGCAGAGGAGTGAAAGAGTTCAATAGATAAGATGTTGCTATCTAAAATTTCTGTGAATAAATAATAGAAACATAATTAGTGCCAATCAATGACAGTATAAAGACTATTTATGTTTTTGGAGACATGGCAAATGGTACTAAGAGGCAGAATTTTGTAAAAATATATTTGACTTATAAAATAATTGATTCTGAACATCAATAATATGTAGAGGCTCAGCTTTGAACGTATCTATAAAATTAACATAAAATACACCAACAATTACAAATTATTTTTGTACCAAGAAACTAACTGCTACATGTAATTTCATTTTTAGATGGGTTTCAAACCACCATTCCAGCAGTGTCGAGAAATAACTAGTTGTGTATTAACAATAAATGGTATTGAGAAAAATCCTACTAAAGCATATATGTGTTATTTGAAATACTTTTTCTTTAATGTTTTAAAGCAGCAGCGATCATGCTCCCAGCTACCAATAAAGTCAGGAAGAGTCAAGGACAGCTAGTACTTTTGGAAACAAGCCCATCTCAATAAACCAGGATATTTATATCACTTAATGCTGGTGTGGTCTGTAAGAAAAGACATAAACAGAGTGTTTGTCAGAGGTTACGTCTCCTCCAATTAGTTTATGTTTAGATATTCTCACTCCAGGCTACCTGTTGCAAGTATGAACATATCCATTTCAAATAAATACTATTTAAAATATGAAAGTGCATGTTTTTTCAGGAGTTAATTTCATATTATTTAAATGCAAATTAATACACTTTTAATAACATACCAACAACTGAACACAGCATAAGTTTATCTTCAGTCATTTCTTCAAATCTTTCCTTCGCTTCTCTGTTCCACTCCTTTGCCTCTTTGTAAGGCTCAACGTAAGCCAGTCTGCACCTGATTGCCTAAAGAATAACTCAAATTATGTATCCACCACCACATATCAAGACCATCTCAATACAGCCAAATCACAGCCTTTGCTTTGCAATCATGTAGGACAGCAAGACAGCATGACCTTGGCTTCTGGTTCCACATTATCATTATTCAACTTGATTTAAGATGATCCCCCTCCCTCACTGGCAGCTGGGCATGAACCTCAAATTCAGATACATTCTTGCTGAAATAGAGTGCGCTTGGTTCTCCTTGACTCCTTTTATGGTTAGGCATAGAACTGGCTGCAGAGGCCACAAAAGATTACTGCAGTGAGGTGATAAAGAAAGCCTTCATCCTGTTTTGCTTATGATGTAATAACCCAGGCTCAAAGCACTGAAGATTAACATGACTATACCACTGTACAAGTCTGAAGGACTAAAACACAGAGGCACCACATTATCTATGTCAGAAAATTCCAGCCAAATTTTTGAAAGGTATTACTTAGGAGACATTAAAAAAAGGGACACACAGGAAATCAGATGAGATGAAGTACTTTGAAGGATTTTTTTTGTTTAGCATCTTTACTGCAAACTTTGGTGGCTACACTGTGGCTCAATTTTAAATTAACTGTGAACATTACTGTTTCCTCCTTGTTTACTGTATGGAAAGAAAGAAGAGTAACACAGGTGAGGGAAAGAGAGAGAAAGGAAATAAAGACAACAGAAATAAGAATGTTTTGTGCAGATATTCATAGGATACAGGCGTTCAAGTAATATGAAAATAATACTGACAGGTTTAATAACCATTTAAAGAAAGGGCTGTGGATGGTACATTAAGCACTGCTCATTCCAATCTTGGCCAAAATTTCCACACCATCCAAGTCCACTAAAATGCCTGCAAATCACAGAATCATAGAATCACTAAGGTTGGAAAGGACCTCTGAGATCAAGTTCAACTGTCAACCTAACACCACCATGCCTACTAGATCATGTCCTGGAGTGCCACGTCTACATGTTTTTTGAATGTCTCCAGGGAGTGTATTAATAGGCTGAAAAGAATGTATTAATGGGCTGAAAAAGAATCTGAATTCTCTTGTAGCAGCCTAACTCAAGTCTCTTAAACAACCAACTTTTAATTGAGCCAATGCAATGTGCGAGGACTTACCAATTCGTATATGTAACAAGATAGAGCTATACAAGTGCCCTCACTTCTGATACTCTACATTCTGCAGGCTTGATTTTACAATCTTGTGTTTGTTCACGTTTCAAAGAATTTTAAATCCTTAAATTTTTTTCTTAATAGAAAAGATTTGAAACCATAGCAACACATAAGCAGACTCAAGTATGCTGATCTATTACTTGCATTAAAACTAACAGCAACAGGAACTTGTTATTTCTTACACAAACACCTTGTCAGAGTGTTTCATCAAAACCAATATAACCTAAATACAGTGTAAGAATGCTGAAATTTGAGAGTAATTGAAAGCTTTCCATGTACCTGGACAGGTACACTCTTCGCTGGGTTCATAACTGGCTGGATGGCCGGGCCCAGAGAGTGGTGGTGAATGGAGTGAAATCCAACTGGCGACCGGTCGTGAGTGGTGTGCCCCAGGGGTCGGTGCTGGGGCCCATCCTCTTCAACCTCTTTGTTGATGATTTGGATGAGGGAATTGAGTGCACCCTCAGTAAGTTTGCAGACGACACCAAGCTGGGGGGAAGTGTCGATCTGCCGGAGGGTAGGATGGCTCTGCAGAGGGACCTGGACAGGTTGGATCGCTGGGCAGAGGCCAACGGGATGAGGTTTAATGTGGCAAAGTGCCGGGTCCTGCACTTTGGCCACAACAACCCCAGGCAGCGCTACAGGCTGGGAGCGGGGTGGCTGGAAAGCTGTGTAGAGGAAAAGGACCTGGGGGTGTTGGGTGACGCTCGCCTGGNCCTCACCACAAGAAAGACATTGAGGCCCTGGAGCATGTCCAGAGAAGGGCAAGGAAACTGGTGAAGGGGCTGGAGCACAGGTCTTATGAGGAGCGGCTGAGGGAACTGGGCTTGTTTAGTCTGGAGAAGAGGAGGCTCAGGGCAGACCTTATTGCCCTCTACAACTAC
Source organism: Psophia crepitans (assembly GCA_013399095.1). Lineage (NCBI taxonomy): Eukaryota > Metazoa > Chordata > Aves > Gruiformes > Psophiidae > Psophia > Psophia crepitans. The sequence goes on along the minus strand of VWZZ01007817.1, from coordinate 247,600 downwards.
CTGAAAGGGAGTTGTGGTGAGCTGGGGGTTGGCCTCTTTTTGCAGATAACTAGCGACAGTACTAGGGGGAACGGCTGCAAGTTGTGCCAGGGGAGGTTTAGGTTGGAGATAGGAGAAATTTCTTCTCGGAAAGGGTGGTCGGGCATTGGAATGGGTTGCCCAGGGAGGTGGTGGAGTCACCGTCCCTGCGGGTGTTTAAGGAAAGGTTAGACGCAGTACTGAAGGACATGGTTTAGTGGTTAATAGGTGGTGGGGGGATGGTTGGACTGGATGATCCTTGAGGTCTCTTCCAACCTTAATGATTCTATTCTATTCTATTCTTTCTTAGACCATTGTCTAGTGGTCATACACCCATCTGTATCTAACTCCTTAGCGCCTTCTCCGGTATGTTCAAAGCGAGGAGGCCGAGTGGTATGTGCTCAAGAGCTGACAAGTTCTTCACAGATTTTTCTGAGGATTTTTATTTGGTCAATAAGTAGCAATTAGTTGGAACGATGGGATAACACACATCAAAAATCCAATTCATTAGCCACTCTGATCTGAAGCATTAAGACACTGCAATCGCAAGAACATTTGCCATTTTCAGATTGTTTCCTCTCCCCTGCTGTCAAAAAATGCTCAACCATTTTGGCTGAAACTTTCCCCAGAGGCCTCTGGTTAAAATATAAACAATTAAATCCTATTCAGTAAAAGATGCTGGCCAACCTTAGTTACAACAATCACTACTTCTAGTGCCTACAACTGATTAAAAAACCCTACCAACAGACGAAGTTTTTAAGTTTACCATAATTACGGTTGGCAACCAGAACTACCAAATGAACAGCTAAAGAAAAAGAATTATTTTCCACTTATATGCATTTTTTATTTGACAGAAATACATCACCATTTTCTCCCCCCCCCCAATTTTTCTCCTTGTCAAAAGGGGGAAATGCCACAAAACAAACAAAAAAATGCAATTTTTTAAAAAAAGACTTAGATTATCATTTGAAAATGAAAGAATGTGAAAATTAATTTGGCTTACTATGGAGTAAAAGAATGTATCTGAATTAAACACACTGACACACAACGTATATGCATCTCCATCACAATGTTAACATTAGATTTCATTTAAAACTGAATGATACCAAAATAATGAAGAGTTTTCAGTGTGCACCCAAAACATATTAGTCACATCATAAACCCATGTGAAAAGGAACTTGCTTAACATTTTATTTACTTCAGAATGTTAACAACTCTCTCTTTCCTCTTCTGTCCACTGAGATTCTATTAATTTTGAACATTTAATCTAGGCAAGCACTCATTTACCTTTTCTGGATAGCTCAGGAACTCCTTTTTCACTCTGCGTATGTTTTTAAGAGTTAAGTTAGCAACGTTGCCAAAGTCAACATATTTTACCGTAACTTCTTGATGACTTGGCAGCCCTTCAAGAAAAACAGCCTAAGTTATTAAAACAAAAAATGAATATCTGATACGGAAATTCAGAGCAAAACCCACATTTACACCATATAGTCATAAAATACCACATTTTCAAATGTTCTATAACCCAGCTCAAAAACTGTCTTCTTTAAGACCCAGCTCTTTCGGGTTCCTGAAATGACAGAGTTAGCATCTGACCACTTTATGAGACACTGGCATATTAAACACATGCCAAGGAGATGACACGTAAGCACACAGGCATGCTACACTGCTCATACAGGAAACACAGAGGTCAGCACAGGTACATCCCCCACCTCCTTTGGAATTGCTACGAAGAATTATTAAGCCACACTAGTCACACTCAGAGGTTGGCTATAACAGACAAATCTGCAGTTCAAACTGTAAGTGAAACATTACCGAAAATAATTACATAATAGAATTTCAATAATATATAGAAAATGAAGTATACTGCTTCTCTTTATTTAAAGAAAAGATATATAAACCACTCCATTAAAAGCAAAATAATGTAACAAATTAGCACTACTGACTTTAGGAACCTACCCGTTAGTATAAGAATGCCTAGTAAAAATAATGGCTATTTGTCACACTAGTCACTAGTCACATCCAGTGTGTGACTAGTACATCTGATCCTGCAACCAAGCATTAGAGTGAAAGAATCAATACTTCACCTATAATCTGTGCTCTGTACCAATTACCATTTTCATGTTTTGCAACACAGGCTTGGCCTTCAACGGGGTGGAAAATTTCCCAGTTTTTCCCATACTCATGTTTATACACCTCCTGAATTTTCTTTGAAAGAACTGAAGAACACAGGCTATCTCTCTAAAATAAGAACAAGACGTACATACACACCAGATGTTCTTATTAAAAAAAAAGGTATTTTTTTCTCTTTTAAGGGACATTTTTTCTAGTAGTGTACTTCCTAGTCTTCCCTCCCTCCCCAAATGAAACAGTGGTTATGAATACGTAAAATGAATTAAACAGCTTAACAACTGTTGTTCAACCATCACTCTACACAGTAAAATGCTACATACCCACACAGGCATTAACCATGTAATAAAAATGATTAAAAAATGTTAACTTACTGGAATTCTAAGAATTCCTAGAATTAATTTAGGATTGTAGGAATTAATCTCAACTATTAATTCTATGAATCCTAAAACTGGTAACGAGTGACAGAAGTGAATGGAAACTGTAGCTTATTTAATGTGGACTACAAGTAGCTCAACATTCAAATGTTTGTTCAGAGTTTTATTTAAACAAACCTTATTTCTAAACTTACCAACTGGAGATAGAAATCACTTGGACTATTAATGTGACAAACTACGACAGAGACTTCTTCTCTTTCTTGAGGAATCTTAGGCGGAGTATACTGCACAATGGTATTATTTTCTAACAGACTAGGAAGCTGTGATCTAAACCTAAGGTAAACAAAATGAAATTTTGAGTAAATTCTTTCAAAATTAACTGAGAAAGAACTCTTTCATATTCATATGTCCAGTTTCCCATTAAAAAATGCAAAATGGTCTTATAAAAATAACTTGATTCATGTTTGTATGGACAGTTTGAACGGTCCTCCTTGATGTTGGTGCAGTCAATTCTCTAATGCTTCTACCATCACAAATGTAACATACGAAGAGTGATATATGGCAATTGGCTTCTAAAAAGATTTTGTTATTTGGGATGCAGTAGCGCACATTTAAATTGTTAAATAAAAAAAGGCTAGAATCCACTACATTGACAAACCCCTTTTCTTTTAGATTTCCTTTTCCTCGCTTATGAGGAAAAGCAATGGCCTGATGAATACAGATGCAGTAAAAATTATCTCCCACTGTTCTCACCACCATAGTTAATATAACTCAAATATAAACAGTTTTTTCTGTGTGCAGCAAAATGAACTACAATTTCCCACAGATTTGCATGCCGTACCCTTGTACCCAAACCCCAAAACGTGCATGCTGTTCTTAAACTCCTGCCTCTTCCACTCGTCCCTCCAAAGTAGCTCTCCTCTGTCCTAATGCCAACACCAACCTTCCCCTTATGCCCCATCTTTGTTTCTCCTATTCATTGTGCTAGATGCATAACGTCACCAGGCTTGTTCAGATGTGCCGACTAGCCTGTCACTGTCTACCAGCCAAATCAAACACACACGAGCCTGATTTTCGTACATTTTTCTGTTTGTGGTAGACACTAAGGGCTTCTCCTTTCACCTCCGTTGTTATTCCAGCTTGTACAGAAATTTAAACTCTCTCATTTTCAAAAATAAAGTTCATTATCTAAATAAAGCACTGAGTGGTGCTAATGAGTATGTCATGGTGCTTATTAGTGAGGGTTAAAAAAGTAAACCAGTAGATATTGCTGAAGATTAATGCATCACACATTAATATATCAAACAATGCAGAAAGAACTTGCTTGGCAAACTTCACTTAGTAAGTTTTATGCCATTATAATTTATGGTATAAAATAAAGGAAAACACATACCTTGCCAAGTCTAAAAAAACTAATGCATCCTTGAGAGACACTGGCATATTACTGCTTATTTTATTAAATGGAGGTTTTTTTAAATCCACAATGAGAACACCATCCTCTTCTCTAAATACGGTCATTAAAACAACTTTATTATTTACCATTCCCAAAAATTTTGCCTTTGCTTCCTCTCCCCAACCTTCACTCTGTGGTAGGAAGAAGGAAAAAGTTATTGAAGATGTCAGAGAATGTTAAAACAAAAAATACAAATAGTAACGAAAATAAAATAAAAGCAAGGGAGGGAGCACGGACGCATCTGAACTGATGAAATACTGAGCACACTGTTAGACTGTCTAGTCCATAGCCAGGACAGCACTAAATAGTATTTTTCTATGATGGATTTGTAAGTGCTTTTAACTGCATAAAAACTGACTCAGATCAAAGGGCTCCAGTTTCTCCCATGTTACTTTTGAGGATTGAAGATTTCATCCCCTCTGATAGATAAACCAGAATTGTCACATGCTGTTCATCTCATGACTTACATTTCTGCTCTCACAATTCTTTTGAAAGTTTTTTCTTATCTTTTTGTGTCTTTATACAAATGTACAAGATAGTTCGGTCAGTTTACACATTCCTCCTCTCTGCAACATCCTTACTGTTGTTTTATCTACCTTAATAAAGCCCAAGTTTATTTCTCTTGGATCAAGTTACTGCATTTCTCATTTCATATTGCAAATCTGTGCTTTTTAGGTTTGAAAAAAATGAAAGCACGTATAAGGAAAGTATTTTACCCATACCTGTAAAAATTGTTGCAGACCTTTCCTATTTAAAGTTATTTCAGACAACATCAGACTGGTAAAAAAACCGCAAACCAACCAGCAGCTATACTGTAAAAAAGGCACAGCTGCCTTGGACATACTTCATTCCCATGCAAATGTGGGAAATATAAAGAAAGCTTAATAAATAAATGAATATTGAAAAAAATTAATGTTGCAATATACATCTTTTTTTTTAAGGGAATAAAGGCTGACAGTACTTTATTTGTTGTTTATACTGAAAGAGAACAAATAACACCTTTCAATATGCGGCAAAAAATTTTAAGTAACAAAGATCACTCCCTGGAAAAGATTCTCTTAAAAATTCTGAAGCCATTTCTTCGCTGTTTGGATGATTTTTGAAAATTACTACGTGCATAAGGTTTTAAGACAGCCATGAAATAAGAATATGAGTTCTGCAACTTGTTTTTAAATTTGACAAAAGTACATGTCTAGAGTAAGAATAGTGAGATTTAAGCCTGAAATATGCACTTGTAAACCTCCCCAGAGGCTTTTTAAGAGACTGATATAAGCTCTCCTTTCCTTCCCAATGAAAACAATGCAACCCATCTTTTTACAACTTTTTTAATAAAATAAAATACATCCTGTACTTCTCTAGAGTTTCTTTCTGTTTATAAAGGAATGAGATCATTGTAAATTATGCATTTAAGTGAATATAAATCTTAGAAAGAAAAGAAATCTCCTGAAACAGTACAAATAACTTACTGCATTTTTGGGAACAATATCCTTCAGTGAACACTGTACTGCTAAAGGAGGAACAGCTGCAAGTTCTGCCTCAATATGCTGATTAGGCTTCCTTACAAATAAACAAATGTCATCTGTTTCAATAGTTTGCAGAATAGCAGGTTCAGGCCTTTCAGCGGGAACATATCTATTGTCAAATGGGAATAAAAGCAGTACTAGCTTAAAAGAAAAGCAAAAAACCCCCAACATAAAAAACCCCCAACCCTAAAACCAAACCCAAGACTTAAAATAAAAGGTCATTATTGCAATAATTGGCATAATGTCGTGTCACTGAAACAAGTCTCAATAAATTGTGGTTTTCTTTCTTTTTTTTTTTTTCAAAACATTGAGAACTCGTTTTCTCTTTTGCAATGCAAGTCTAAGTTAAACATTTTAACATGTGAAGGCTTGTTCACTTGTGTACTTGGACGTACACTGCCACTTTTCTTGTGGGAAATACCTATGTACAGAACATCAGTGTCATTTGGGTATCTGGTTATCTGCTCATGTGAAGCTGATGGAGGACTTGTTTCTTAGCAGAGATCCTCTTGAGTTACAACAGTTAAGGACAACAATTGCAGACAAAAACCTCTCTCTGTAAACATACCCTGAGAAAATTAGAACTACAGAGCTACCAAAATCAATCAGGAATACTTCCAGCAGTGCAATATCACAAACTTTGTATCTCATTGGATCACAGGGCTTCCTCTCATTTTTACTTTTTAGGGGAATTAGTTCAGTGATAGTTCCACGGCACCACGTTCCAGTTTCCTTGCTCTTAATAAAAGTTCTAGCACCTATACAGAAGCAAATAAATAAAAAAAAAGACTAAATTCGATATTTGTAGATATTTCACACAGGAAGTATTATCACAGTTCTGCATAATGTTCTATAACGCTGTCTTCTACATAGGTAGTGAGAATGCTACTGCTAAAATAAAGGCACAAAGACATGAAAAACCTTGTCTCGATAGTCACCAGAAGTTTTCTTCCCATATTTATTTATAAAATATCTGTAAAGCTAGGTGGTGTTCGGCCTGTATTAAGAAATAATTTCTGGCAAATTTTCTATACCTCTTAGTAAACTGCCAAAACCCAATGAAGTTGAGGGGTATTAGCATACTTTTTTATCAGTTTTATAAACATCTTCTAGAAGTGAGTAACATTGTCAATGTGTGGGCTGGAAAATAATTTTAATGATTTAGCAACACATTACCGTATTTTGTTCTTAATTCCAGAACAGTTTCTATCCAATCAGTGAATTAAAAAAAATAAAAAAAAAATCTATTCACTCAATGGGAATGTTGCTTGCATGAGAGAAAGCTGATTACTGAAGTAACGAAAAAACTAGACTAGTCATTAAAATCAGTATACTGAAAAAGAACTATCAGTTAACAACAATTACCACCTAATGCTGGAAAACTTAAGTTTACAGCCAGGTGTTTTAACTGCTGGTTACTCTAAGCACCTAATTTCTTGAGGCTGAGAAAGACTGCAGTTCTTTTTTACCTCTACTGTTTTCGTTTAAATGATTTAGTAAAAGTCTACTTTACTGAACGACAAACCATTAGTTGTACATTCCAGAACATACACGGACTGCTTCACTATGTAAAGGGTGAGGGGAGGGAGGAGGAAAAAGAATATCATACCAGGGAAGATATACCACAAGATAGCATTTAAACTAATGCAGACCTTTAGAAATTAATTTACCTAGTTCCAAAACATCTGAAGGCAGGAGATACGAACTCTTATTACAACAAAATTCTTTCAACTTCTTCTCCAAAATTCCAGCTTCTTTCTTCTTTGAGTATCTCTGAATATAGAAGTGGCAGGGATTTATAACATGGCTTACAAACACTAGTTCTGTCGAACCTGAGTAAGACAGAAAACAATTATCACTCTCCAAGTGACTCCAACTGGTATTATTAGACCTGTGATTAGGTTTATGTTGCATTAATCATAATAACCCTCAAATAGCTTTTAATCTGACAAGTCCACTCACACTTGTTTCTAACTAGTTACCATGTTTGCTTTCTGATTAAATCCACTCTTTTGAACTACCTCCCTTAAGCTACCCTGCAATGCTGTTTACAAAGTGGTTGCCTGAATTTTAGTAGGTAATTCAGATTTTCCATTTCTTCTATTTGACAGATAAATAGGAAGCTTCTAGAAAGCAAATTAGAGAGATAAAGACTCCTACCTCTGAGAACAGGTATGCTAACGACTTCCTATAGTTATTCAGTGATAAAGCCTGAAGATCAAGGATTAGCCCAAAGCTAGTCAGGAGATGACCCTATATAAAACAGTACTTGTGACTAAGCATTCAAATCCTTTGTATTGCAAGTACCTCCCTTAATTTGGGATCCAAAATGCACGTTTCTTCTACTGAAGCTACTCACCAAAGGTGGTGGATGGCTCAGAAGGTGTTAGAAGCCCAGAAACTCAATTCCTACAACAGTGTTTTACACCACAAAACTTCCTTCAAAGAGTGGATAGCACCATCTAGATCCAATGCCACCTGTGTGACTGACCAGGGCACAGCAAATAGATTTGTAGCACCCTAGAGCACTGCTATCTCTGTGCCCATCTCTGAACTACAGTTGATTGTGGGCAAAAGATTCTACAAAGAGTCTGGCATTTGAAACATCCTGAGTATGTAAGCAGGACTGTGCTTGGAACACTACCAAATGCAATGTCCAGACGAGATGCAGGAGCACTCTTGAAAAACACGGTATCTGAGTAAAAAGTCTGAAAGAGATTTCAGCTATAGGTATGCTAACTCTTCTGCATCACCCCGGTCACTACCTCCAATGACGCGATGAGCCAGCTAGCTTGTCTTAAGTGACCAGGAAAAGCACGTGTTAACAGCCACTTCATTAGATCAGCAGAGGCAGATACCTCCAGCCAAAAACAGTAACAGGAGCTGGGCTAGTTCTGGATCACTACAGCCAGATGGATCCAGAAGAGATGTCTTTTATCTGTCTGAGAATGTTCCTTAGAGTAAATGCAAACAAAAAATCCCAACAAACCACAGCTGCCTGAAAAGGATTTGAAAAATGTATCAAATATTATTTGTCTGATACTTAAACCTGCTAGCAGGACAGAATGAAAACCTCATCACATCACACCTCAAATTATGCTTCCCATAATCCAGAAGGATCCAGTAATGCACACAATATATATTTTAGCATATTGCTGATAAAACCAATCACATCAAGTAACTTATCATTTCTTCTCCTAAGATCTTGTTCTCCTAGTGTATACATGAGAGATACTCAAACTGAAGTGTCTGGAGAGCCTCAAACACCACACAACTGCGATAGCTGTGAGACATTTCTCTCCCCGTATAAATCCTTTGATATCTCATAAGGGGTACGCACACTACACTAACTTCAGTATGGGCATTATGAGAATTTCTCTGCTAACTATTTATTTCCACAGAATTTCTTATGGACTTAAACCACTCAAATGACCTAATACTCCGTCAAGTCACGTTAAGAGCAGCAAGCAAATTCAGGAGTTATTGCACAGGAAATAGTTAGGGGACAGTGCATTTATATGATTCTGAAGTTAAAAACACAAAGAAAAAAAACAAACACAACCACCACCACGCCCACCAAAAAACCCCAACAAAACAACAAAAAAAGCAATTTCCTTAATCTTTTTTCTTTACTAATATTGTTTCCTCGATTAAGGCAAATTCTTTTGCAGCTGTATTTTCCACATCTGCTTCTTGCTCTGTCAACTTCTTGGGTCAGTTACCTTCTTTCCCAATATTACAATCTCTAATTTCCAACTTTTATTGCAATTTACACTTAACAATGAATAAAGCTCAAAGCATCCCACAAACAGTGCCTATAGAATTTTTGAAGTAACTTATTTCCTCAAATTACTGTGTTTTGTATATTTATCTGTTCACTCATAATTCAGAAAACCAAATGTAGATGGAGAGAGAACAAGGTTAACTGTTCTGGTCGGCAGCCAGCTGAACATGAGCCAGCAGTGCGCCCAGGTGGCCAAGGCAGCCAACAGCATCCTGATCTGTATCAGGGATAGTGCAGCCAGCAGGAGTAGGAAAGTGATCGTCCCCTTGTACTTGGCTTTGGTGAGGCCACACCTTCAGTACTGTGTGTCCACTTTTGGGCCTCTCACTGCAAGAAGGACATTGGGGTGCTGGAGCGTGTCCAGAGAAGGGCAACAAAGCTGGTGAAGGGTCTGGAGCACAAGTCTTATGAGCAGCAGCTGAGGGAACTGGGGTGGTTTAGCCTGGAGGAGGCTGAAAGGACACTTATCGCTCTCTACAGCTACCTGACAGGAGGTTGTAGTGAGGTGGGTGTTGGTCTCTTCTCCCAGTCAGCAAGTGATAGGACAAGAGGAAATGGCCTCAAATTGCTCCAGGGGAGGTTTAGGTTGGATATTAGGAAAAATTTCTTCACTCAGAGTGGTCAGGCATTGGAACAGGCTTCCCAGGGAGGTGGTGGAGTCACTGTCCCTGGAGGTGTTCAAAAAGTGTGTAGACATGGCACTTTGGGACGTGGTCCAGTAGACATGGTGGTATTGTGTTGACAGTTGGACTTTATGATCCTAGAGGTCTTTTCCAACCTTAATTCTATGATTCTATGAAAATTCAGTATATAAACCACTGACCTAAGAAATGGGTCACACAGTTCACAGCAAGCACTACTATCAATATGCCAACCCTGCCCAGTGTTGAGAAATACTACCAATGCAGAGTTTCTGAAAGTTGCTTGGGACTTCCTGTATTGCATCTTCCATTTTAAAAAACAGTATAGTCTTTACATTAGCAAAGAGAATAGACCAGGGAGTGGTGCTGCACAAGCACACAGCTGCTTGCGTTAAGAACATCTGCATTCTGAGCACCTCCCAGACTAGTTTGAACTGGAAGAAAATCAATTCATGCACCCCAAGTGTGGTCTTGCATGTGAGCAAATACATGCAAACTAGGGATGGTCAGGACACCTGCTTCCTAGCCCATTCCTGATCCCAACTAGAATGCTAATGTTAGTGTCCAACTCTACAACAAATTCCAGTGTCTGCTCTCACTGCTTAGAAGATTGGGTCCCTTCTAAAAACTAAACCATTTACCAGATAGGAAAAACACTAACCAGCTTTCTGTTGAAAAGGTGCTTCCTTCTTGAGGAGTTTCTTCCTTTGTTTATGAGCATGATATTCTGTGGGAGACTCTGTTTATTGTTTTAGGAGAAAAGTTTAATGACTTAGGTTAGTCAAGTATTTATACATATGCAGTAAAGCAGTAAACACAGTAAAGAGAAATTAGATGTATTGTAAGGGTAACGCAAAGGTAAATATTCTCCTATCTGATGTGACTGAAAGATGCACATACAGTGACCATGTGGACATGGCCAGCCCACATGCTAATTCCAAGATTGCAAAACCCATTACAATTCTTAGCTTCAAGACATGCAAAACTCAAGTAGCGTTGAAGTTTGAAGGAATTCTGTTCTGACAAGAGTTTTGTGAAGTCCACTGGGATTCTGGAATATGCTGTTTTAGACAGTCATGCCCAAGGTCTGAGATCAACTTCACTCTGACCACATCTATATGTTGCCACAATTGCTCTCACATATCACCCTTGCCCTCTCCCTCCTCCTCCCCAAGGATTACTAATTATAGGATTTTTCTTGGTATGTTGTGGACATAGAACACTTCAACCTTACACATCTTAATTATACCATGAGATGAATCTATCTATTCCTTATGATCTAATTGGTATTTCCACATTCCAGCTTGTTCCTAACACCTTCAGCCCTATCCCTGAGCACCTCCTAGACACTGGTTCAGCAGGCTCTGCTGGACCCGCTTCAGTTTAATAGTGACTTTCAGTATTGCAGGGTCCAAAACTGGACACGGTACACCACACTCAGTCTCACAAGAGCCTAACAGAGGGCAAGGATTGCTTCCTGGACCTGTAACCTACATTCTTACTGACACAGTCTAGCGAAAACCTGAGAAGCTGAAGAACCTAATTGTTATGGCCAGGTAATGCAGGACAATGCGCTGGGAGAAGATTCAGGAAGCCAAGGGAACTGCCAGAAAAGCATCCTCCAGGAGCCATTGTCAGAAACTCAGAGGGGAACTGTTAATAACTAAGAGTATAAGGGCATCATCCAGGTAGGCACAGGAACTTATGACCCCCCCTTTGACAAAACTTGTGAGAAAGTTTCACTAAGTTAAGCTGAAGCAGGACAAAAGAGAAACGATGCTCGCTTAAAGGACGATAAAGTAAATACAGACATCATTAAAGAATTTCTATGAGCCAAGTATAATTACAAATAACATGCTGGACAATGGAACGTTGAAAGCATCAGGTATTAAGAAACTTACTTTCCAGGTCATCTTCAAATATTTCTTCTACTATGACATCAGGGCTGGATGGAGACTTGGGTAGAACAGGAATCGTAGGAAGTGTTTCTTGTACTTCAGTGTTTTTCACTTCTTTGTGAACACTGAGTTTATTTGCAACAGCCTTAATTTTACTATCTCTGCTAAGTGCTGGAAACATATTCTCTACAGATGATCGAGTATCGCAGCCCAGCATTTCTTCTTTGTCATCAAGGGCAAGAGCGTGTTGTACATTATCTTCATTATATTTGGGAAAATATTTACTTGGAGACAAACTAATATAATCCAGTCTGTTTTCAGAAAGCACAAGTCAAAGCAGAGGTTTCATTAAGAACATATCACTATGTTAAGACAACACCTCGTAAGAGCTGGTTGAAATAAACTGTGTTATGTTTTTGAATAACAAGACAACAAACAACAGTAACATGATTTCTAAAACCTAAAAAGGATTGGCACAGAAACAGCACATATTCTTGGGAACAGTTTAATACAAGAGCTACCCCTGCTTAAATGACCAAACAGAGACCACAGGTACAAACACAAACTACTAAAATAAAAAAAGTTAATAACATGATAAATAGTTCATGTTAAAGACATAAAACATTTCAGATGCATTTGTATTAAGTTACTCTTCACTGTAACCTGCAGGACTTTCAAATACTACAGCGTGCAATAAGCCTTTATAAACATAACCAGTGATGACTACAATGGCCCTAAAACCAAATCCATTCCATTTTCTCAAGTTTTTGTCAAAGATTGTGGGAAAAAAAAAAGGGGACTAATAAAATGAAGCAATTATAACTTTAAAAATAACAATTTTTTTTTTCTAGTTCATCTGAAGTAATTTCTTCTGGCATTTTACACAGTCAGTATTTAGACTGTGAAGTGGAAATACTATAAATCTCAGTATTTGCTGTTAATTTTAGAGATTTATTTACACTTATATGAAGTAATTTTCATATGCTGAAATGATAAACATCTCAATTACATGTGCTATGGAAGTCTAGACGTGGTGTTTAGGGACACAGTTTAGCGGTGGCCTTGGCAGTGCTAGGTTAATGGTTGGACTCAATGATCTTAAAGGTCTTTTCCAACCTAAATGATTCTATGATTCCATTATTAAATGTCAGCCAAAGCTGAAATGTACACAGCATAATAAAAAATAATTTAAGTGATACAGTGATATATAGTTGGGTGAAAGACAAGTAAAATCCATGTGTCAGAACTGAAACACTAACTCGATTAACTGGAATGCTAAGTGAAATACCAGCATCTGAAGTTTTGCTTTTTTTCATTATACTCTTAGAAACCCATAAACATCTACAGGGTTTTTTTTTTAATTTTTAAATTTAATCTTCAGTAAATATTTAACCATTAGAAGAACGGGTTAAGTTACTGTAGCTATTCTCCTTAAAAAATACTTACTGCCCTGCTGTTCCCCATTCAATCTTGCCCAAATTTTTTAACAGAGATGTAATCTCATCAGTGTTTAGGAAGAATCTCAAGAGAAGAGAAGAAACATTACAAAATGATAATCAAAAGTCACTAAGTCTGCTAAAAGGTGATTTTAAAGATTCCCTTATCCATATTCTAATGGCTCAACTAACATGACAGGAGTCATAAATGGAACAGGTTGTCCAGGGAAGGGGTTGAGTCACCATCCTTGGAGGCATCTGGCTCAGAGAGTTGCGGTTGTTCAGCCTGGAGAAGAGAAGGCTCTGAGGAGACCTTATTGCAGCCTTCCAGTACTTAAATGGGACTTGTAAGAAAGATGTGGACAAACTTTCTAATAGGGCCTGCAGCAACAGGACCAGGGGTAATGGTATTAAACTAAAAGAGGACAGATTGACACTAGGTCAAAGAAAGTTTTTTTTTTGTTTGTTTGTTTTTTTTTTTTACAATGAGGGTGGTGAAACACTGGATCAGATTGTCCAGGTCAGCTGTAGATGCTCCATCCCTGGAATCCTTCAAGGCCTGGTTTTATGGTGCTCTGAGCAACCTGATTAGTTCAATATGTTCCTGCTCGTTATAGCAGGGTTGGATTAGATGACTTCAGAGGTCCCTTCCAACCCAAACCATTCTATGATTTTCTGATCTAAGACATGTAGACATGGTGCTTAGGGACATGGATTAACAGTGAACTTGGCACTACTAGTTTAACAGTTGGACTTGATTGACCTTAATGATCTTTTCCAAACTAAATGATTCTAAGATACTGTGGTAATTTTTCATACTTTGCATACAAGTAATCACAGATTCATAGATGTGTAGGGGTTGGAAGAGACCTCTGGAGATCATCTAGTCCAATGCCCCTGCTAGAGCAGGTTGCACAGGATCGCATCCAGGCGGGTTCTGAATGCCTCCAGAGAAGGAGGCTCCACAACCTCTCTGGGCAGCCTGTCCCAGGGCTCCATCACCCTCACAGTAGAGAAGTTTTTTCTCATACTGAGATGGAACTTTCTGTGTTCTAGCTTGTGCTCATTGCCCCTCATCCTGTCACTGGGCACCACTGAGAAGTCTGGCCCCTTCCTCTAGACACCCACCCTCCAGGTATTTATAAGTGCTGATGAGATCCCCTCTCAGTCCTCTCTTCTCCAGGCTGAACAGACCCAGCTCTCTCAGCCTTTCCTCATACAAGAGATGCTCCATTCCTCTGTGCCAGTCAGAATCTGATGCCACACAACCACCCTAACCCCCAGAATGGTTCCGTGTCTGTAATATAATGGGACCCCCAAGATGTTTCAACATAACATCATCTTCATTCTATCCCTCTTTCATCGTTGCTGAACATGGCCTTTATACACTAGGGTTACAGTACTCTGACCATCTTATGATCAAACTGCATAGGGTGAGCTGTAGCACAGCCATGACCATTTTCTTATTCATTTCTGGTACAGAAATCTTATTTGTCACTACCAAGAAGGGCAACACGGTAACTGGGATTTTGTACAAACTGCTTCTTAGACATCAGTGCCCCAAAAAACATTTAAGTCTTTCCTGAAGGTAGGAAACAGATTAATTTTTAAAAATAATTAAGCCCTTGTTTCCCCAATTTATTTCAACCTATAAGGGATGGAGAGGAAGTATAAAATATTCTTGACAGACTTTGGCCACTTTTAAATGCATATGTATTTGCTTACATAGCAGCAAATTTTATGTGCTTTCTCCCCGATACACCTCAGATGAAGTCTACTGCACACTGTCAGTGATGAGTTTATATTCATCTGAACCAGTAGTTTTTCCATGAAATGCAACTGAAGCAGCTCCATTTCTGCTGTTTAACTTTTATATGAATAGTTTTCATAATTAAGATAACCAGCACATCCATTTACCTCCCAATATACCTCCTACTCCAGTTATTTACCTTGGAAATATTTTTTCCTTCAAAATATTCATTCTTGAGAGCTCAGCCTCAACTGGCAACTTTAAATTATAAATAACCTGAAATTAAGGAATACAGTCTTAGCTTCTATTATACAAAAAGCAGATTATACAGACACATTATCTGTAACATGACAAAGCCAGAGAAAGACATCTTTGATTTTACAGAAAAAGCCAAGAGTTTACTCATAACAGCCAATAGCCAATTCTCAATTATGCCTTCTTAATATTGCGAAGACCTAGCAGTCAGGGATTTTGCAATATTAGCATGTAAATAAAAGCAGGAATCAGATTCTCCTTTTGTACGAACAGCTACTGAGAAGGTAACTTCCAAGAAAGAAGGTAGGTCTAGGGAAGGACAGCGGTGGGTGCCAGCTCTCAGAAGTCACACTGGACAAGATCAAGACAAATGCCAGAAGAAAAAAAGAAGGAAGGATCAGACGAGAAAAACGTTTTCTTCACGTGGACAGTGACAACTAGATGCAAGGAACATGACAGTCCAAAAATCACACTGCTTCAAAGAATGACAAGACCAGTTATTAAATATTTTTCTCAACAGAAGGACTACAAAGGATCCAAATGAAATAACTGGATAGCAGATTTAGAAAGCACAGAGTGAACCATTTTATGTACACCTCATTTTAAATATTAAAACATGGAACTCCCTGCCACTGCTCATGAATACACAGATATATTGTACTTATGTAGACACACATACACGCTGCCACAAGCATTATGAAGACATTCAAGGAAGTGTTACAGAAGCTTACGACACAATGAGATCATGTTTACTCAGTATAATGACCCTGATGTATCCTAGTCATTATAAAATCCTTGACCTTCAACTGGTTATTAATTCTGGAGTTCAGTGAGAAGGTCTGGAATGGGAAAGGCTTCAGCGACTTCAAACGCTGAAAACACAGCTCTTACACTGATCAGTACCACGTCACATTTTTTCTGTCCTCCCCTTGCATTTGCCGTTTCAGATAGCAAGCTCTTCGAGGTAAGAACCATTATTTTTTGTTTCACATCACCCTAATTTGTGACAAAGACCACATATAAACTGTATGTGTGTAGAGGTGAAGCAAGAATACATTACTCCAAAACTCTCAATGTTGAAGTCAGAAAACTGAAGGACAGATCACAGAAACTTTCAATCAAATGTTGAATCTATTCCTTAAGAAGAAATTACTTCACAGTGTAAAAAATGTAACTACCTGAGTGAGATCACAATAGGTTCTTACAGAAGGTGTATTTTTTAATTCCTTTGCAATCGTAATGGCACCAATCAAGCCCTTTCTCTTCTCTTCAACGACTTGCTTTGCTTTTGCAATACCAGCACTGTAGTTGTTGATGCTCTTCACTAATTCTGCACATAAAGTCCTTTTCCTGTATTAAAAACATTACTTTTCAGAATTTAATAAACACTCAGTCATACAGATTCGAAGTTCAACTGTAACACATAATTGCCAGTTACACTACAATACCAAGCAGATACGTCTCACACAGAAACACCATTTTCCTCAAACAATGAAAGCATGGAAACCCCATTTAATAGTAAATAGGGGCAACTACAAAAGTTATGAGTTCACACGGAAAGTCACTTTGTTCGAAGAAATTTTTAATTAAATGTTTAAAGCAATCTTCCATTCAAGCCTCCTGATATTTCCATGCACATCCAACTGAAAACTTAACAGTTGGATTTTACAACTCGGTCTATTAAGGTATCAGGTCTCCCTCTTAGAGTATCTTCTGGAGTCCTTAGCTTTGACACACACTCCTCCCACTTAAATCTAACGATTCAAATATTTTTGAAAATGAAGAAATAGTGTTCTTGGGCTTCTTAATTAAAGAAGCTTTAAAGTTATTTTTTTTTAAAGTTATTCTTGCTGTTAAACTGATCATCCACTAATGGCAGTGTCAAAAACCCCTCATAATTGAGCTATTTCAGAAAACTAACATCATTAATACTATTCTAAGTTTTTTCTGCTTTTAAAGAGCAGAGGCTGCACACACTAGTGTTTTCCAACCATGCAAACCAGCTCCAAAATGCCACTATTAAAAGGCAAAAATATTCCACAAAAATTAAAGACAGGTATTACAAAAATATTGTTACAAGGAAAACTGAAATTTTATTTAAAATTCTTTTGTCTGAATTGGAAACAACTTCATAAAAACAAGTCGCCCCCACGATCCTAAAAAAACAGATTACTACCTTGACAGGAGAGAAGTAATGAGTTCATCAAACATTCTGTCGGCAGTTTCTGCAACTTTGTCTCCTTCCTGCTTCATTTGTGATTCCAAGTATTTCAGCATCTATTTGTTCAACAACGAAATGTTGAGCAAACATGCATTTATTATTTTATTATTGTTTTCATTATTCTCACATTACTTTTTTTTAAAAAATTCAGAACAGAAGCAATGAATAGTAAGACAGTGATCAACAGTCCAGGAGAGAGTGGCACGAAACCATTCAAGAGTGACACTTTAAGCAATTATAGCTCATTAATCCCTTTGTTTTCTCTAACTTCTGGTCAGCTCAGACTGTCTGGATTCTCATGTAAACTGAAGTCTTCAGGTGCACAAGGCAAGCAGCACACAGATCTTGGGCCCACTCCCACACATTCCTTACCTGACATTCTAACACAGTTCCACATGCAGATTTTTACTGTTTTTTTTTAAACACATTGTAAGCACAAAGGCGGAAAAAAAAAAGATTGTTCCTCAAGCTAAGCATCAGTTTTGTCACTATAGTTACATTTAATGAAGAATTCTTTGGAAAAAAAAAGAAATCACAGTAATGCAACACTGCTTTGGCAATTCTGTCTTTGTTGAAATGCTGTTGGAAGATCACAGTTGTATGCACGAGTTACTGTATTAGAGCTGCTGAAATGGCGGGTTTTTACAACATGCTATGAGTATATGTAACAGGTATTTAACTTAACTGACAAATCACCCACTGCAACAGATCAAGTTCAAAAGAGAATGGAAAACAGGTTTTAAGGACACTTCATGTCACACTTAATAAATTAACGTGCTTTAAGCTTTTGGATCATTAATCACTTCTATGCGTGATTATCTTAGAACATGTAAAAAGTAAATAAATGGCAAAAAAAAGAACTGCATGCTTTTCCACAGCACATTTAAAAAGAATTAAAAGTTTAAATGAAATAATTATCATTGGTGAAGCTCACAGGTTACTCAGTAAAACCTATTACCAGTATTACCCAGTATTTTAAGAGTCTTCCTACATTTTATACATTGCATAAAAATGCACTACTTGATTTACATATTTTGAATATTGTATTTGTTAAAATTATTACTTCTGTTGCCCAGGTAATTTGTTTTCCACCCTTAAATCCAGAAACAGGGATGTGAAAACTAGGAAGTTAGCATAGTTGCTAGTGAAAAAAAAAGCTGAAACAGAAACTGAGTACTTAAAAGACTGGCTCATATATGGTTCTGCTAAATACACAGATTAACCTAGTAACTCTGAGTTATGCATAGGCTCACTACTCCTGTAGTCCGTAAACTCCAGACTGCAGTCTAGAGTTTAAAGCTGTATATTCACAGGAACAACACAAACAGCTGAACGACAGATGTCAAGAGATGTTAATTATTTATCTTCACCTACCTCTTCTGCATCATGTAAGTGGCTAAGATTACAAACAGCTATGCACAAAGCCTCATCAATATCCTCAGGACAGCAAAACTGTGGAAGAAAGATTTGCCAATGAATCTAAACTTGCTTGTATGACTGAAAGACAAGATGGGCTATACTCATTTGACATTTTTACAAAGGGGCACTTGATGCCAGCGACTGATGTTCTGTGTACAGCTCTGAGCAGCTCTATAGCTGCAAACAGGCCCAAAATACTTAGTTCACCTGAATCACACTGAGAACATTTACACTGTATTATTTCTGAAACATGGATTCTAAATTTTTTTGTTTGTTAAATACAGGTAATTTATTTGCATATACACACAAAAACCAAATTAAAAGATAGTACATAAAGCAAAATCATAATAAAGCTACTAACAGAGAGGGAAGAAAACATGCAAGATTGAAAAATGGGAATACTGCAGCCTATAAAAAAATTCAGAAATATCATTTGGGGAAAGCCAATAAAAATAAAATGTACTAAGTTCCCAGTGTTATACTGATGCAATAAAAGACAATAAAATACTTGTGTATGATTCACCATAGAAGAAAAGGTACCTACAGAAATGTCTTTGTCACTTGTTGAGGGATATTAGTTGTTTAACATAAATAAATAGGTTTTAATTACAATAAATTACTTAGTACTATAATAGATTGCGATTTGTGTTGTTTGCATAGCTTTACTTAGCATGAGTAGCTAGATTTGCTGAAGCCTTTAGACCATGATAGAGGTATTTTTCCAGTAATTTTCCTAGTAGTTTTCTTAACGGCTAGTACAGTGCTGTGTTTAGTCTTCTATAACAGGAAAGTATTTTGATATCATACTAATGTCTCAATATCATTTTTCCCAAGTCTGGGACTCTTCAGCTCTTCACGTTCCACCAGCAAGGACAGGTGCACATGGAGTGTAAACGAGAAGATAAGGACGCTCCAACCTTCAGGGAAAACTGTGGAAACTGCAAGTCAACAAGGAAAGAGCCTGCCCACCTGGACACAGAAGCACCCAATTAGATGTTAGAAGACCCCAGATCAAAAATCACCATCTGACTAAAGATCAAGTGGACAGTGTGTGAGGGGCAGGTGTATAGGACCCAAGGGTCTAACTGCCCCAGGATTTCTTTGTTCTGGGTCCCTCTCTTTGGTGGCATGCAGCCCAGGCTCATCCTGCTACTGCACCTTTCAATTAAATTAATTATTTTATAAAATCCGACACCTGAGACTCTGCTGTGGGAAACCTAGGGCCAAGCCTGAAGGAAGAGGAAGCACACCCAAGTATGCATGTGTGTGCATGACACCGTGAATGGTGTGTGAATGCTTGGGCAGCAGCTATTCCTTTAACATCACTGACACTACTACAGTTAGTTAAGCATACAAGTATCTTTTCTAAAAGCAAAATGAAATCATTAGCTGGGGATGCCCCAAAAAGTCAGGGATGGTGCTGTGTAAGTCTGTCACCATTAAACAACTAGGTCACCTCGCAAAAAAGGTAACTAACATGCAAACATCTCCAGTTTCTAAAGGGTTCCTCACTAGTGTTAAGGAGAACACACACACTAGAGACAAATGAAAGCTTGAAGTTCAAAAACCTGAAATAGTTCTGCCTCTGACCAGACACTGGTCTAAGTGAAAGGAAGTGCTGTCCACACTGTGGGAGAGACCTGTCAGTCACGCACATCATTATGGAGTTTATCAAAGATATTTGTTGTCACCTTCACCTCTAGAACAACTTTCCAAATAATGTATCTGAACATCGCAGACTAATTATGTCTCCTATGGAAAAAGGGAAGAAAACCCTCCTTCTATTATGACCTGAATGTTAACTGTGTTAGGAATACTTCCCAATGACAACCCTTCCCACTCTATTCTGAGCAAATGCAAGGAGACATCATAGGTAAAAATGTCATGGAATTATACTGCTTCCCTTCTGCTTTGTTGTTCTCATTACGATCAATAATGCAGTAATAAAAATACTTCCAAAACTCAAAAGACATGGATATACTCATTCTGTGATGTAAGAAATGATACTACCAAAGATCTAGTAGTCATCAACCACAAAGCAAAGGAGTCAAAAACAGTTAAGAAACAAAAGTAGTTGTTGGACTAGCATCTCAGTAAACATAGGTTTTCTCATGAGCTCATTTGCAACGTCAAAAAAAGAAAATACACACTGCCAACAGAAAAGGTGACTACCATCAAAATATCATTTAAGACCTCAAACTCAAGATACTTCAAATATAACCTCATGCTATTTCCTTTAATAATTTGTCAACAGTAATATACTGGACTTTAAGATAACATGATACAGCTTTATTTTAAATAGACTGTTCAAGAGTGTTCAAAAAAGAAAACCAATTTCCATCTTTAATGGGCACTACAACGAAGCTTCCTAAGAAGCCAAGACACACATTTGCAAGCTACAATCCTTTCAAGGCAGCTGTACAGGACAACCTCCATATAAGGCAACAGGACTGGCAGATGATATGTCATTAATTTCTGGTTTATTCTGTCATTTTAAAATATCCACAACATTAGTTCATCTGGCCTACAACTTTACAAGCCTCATTCAGAAAGATCAGGTTAGAAAACTTAACAGAACATTTCAGGAGAGATCCATTTGTCCAGCAACCTTATTGCCTTTTAAGGATGTTGCATGAGCCTTGAGGCTGTCTCACGCTTAAAAAGAAATAAAAAATCCCAAACCCAAATACTGTGAAGCATTTTTCTTTTTTTTTTTTTTAGAAAAGCTAATTTCAAAATAGTTTGAGCCAGCTGAATACACTAGCTCTCCTCAGCTATGATCTGGTTTGGTTTGAGCTGCATTCATTTTGATAAGTTATTAACACTGCAGCTGCACATCGATTCTGTAAGATGGAATAACAGCACATAACTATTCAGGCTGCAAGTTTGTGTTTTAAGAAGTGCAGTATTAGCTATGCATATACAAAAATAAGGAGTGAGAGTATAAGGAAATTCCATATTAACACACCATGTCTGCTGATGGAGCTTGAGCTGGTTTATCCCTCAGCCCACCATCTGAAGAAACTGGGTGCTGAATCTTTTTCTCTTCAGTATTGTCACTGAAGGGGCTGCAAAACAAACCTTTAAGGAAAACACCTATACATTTTGAATAGAATATCAAACTTCCACAAGTACTTTAAACACAATTGGCAGTATTTAAAAAATCTGTCATTAAGTACACACACATATCTATTATTAAGACAGTAGAACTCACACTGTGATATGCTACAGACACCTCATTTTTCATAAGTTTCCCTTCTACTGGCATCAACCTAAAATTAATCTTTAGTAATTATTTTTCATCTGACAATTTGGGCAAGGCTGAACAAAACCTGACTTTCTATTTTATTTTGGGGAAGGTTAGCGATGTGTGCTACATGCACCAATCTCTGAAGATAAACTTCCTAAACCTCCCTTACAGGAACAGATTCCTTACGTCACACATTTGTAAGAATTACCCAGTGCTATTCTCACATGTATCAATGTGAATCTCCACAGCAATGGCAGCAAGGAAAAACATATCCACTTTAAGACTTCCTTCAAGTTCACATAGGCTAGACAAATAAGCAAGTTAATGTAATTTAGATACAACACCACCACAAAACCTTGCTGGTATCTAATCTTTATAGCTGTGACTGGTTACCTAAGCAGAAGGTGCAATGGGAGCAGCAGGGTGGTAAGGGGAAGGAGGCACTTGAGTGATACAACAGTCCTTCCTACCACAGAATGACATTTCAGTAGGTCTCTACTCTCCCTCTGAACCCCTATCAGGGAGTTACCAACTTTCAGTTCCAAACAGTTTCAAGCCAAACCAAGCTGTTTCTTGTTGCCTTTCAGTGAAGTGTTATTTGTACTGAAATGTCAAGCAAGTTGTCTTCCCACAGTACCAGACATCCATACTGACAACATTAGTAAAATTCAAAGAATACATCAAAAAAAAATCATCCCAAGAAAAATGGTTGGAAATACTCACTTGGTCAAGTTCTCCCCCATTCAGGCATCTAAATATATAAAAACCAGTTAAGGTGAAGGTTTACCTTGCTCGCTGTTCTGAGTTGTGATCGCACAGCCAAAGTCTAAAATCAGTTTTGGTCTAAATTCAGAGGGAAAAAGTAAAGCAAGTTCAAATACAGGGTTAAATCCATGTTCCAGTAAAAAATGTTCTATAAGCCTGTTTTCACCTCCAGTACACTCTCCTTCCTCATTTCAATGAGACCAAGCTTCAAAGCAAGTGCTGTCGAATTGAGCAAGGAGAGATGTAAGAAACCAACTTCCAAGCCGAAGCTCTGTAGCCATCAGTGTATCTTTGTGGCAAATGAAAATAATTCCCAGTAAAAAGAACGCTGATTGCCTGCTTGCTCTTAGTGTTTTTGCACTATTATGCAAAACTTCTAACACAGTGCATTAGTGAACTCACAACTTATTTTTTCAATGAAGTTTAATGACAGGGCTTAATTCCAGAGACTTATTTGTATTTTGCAATAAAGGCTAAATTTGAATTTTATAACAGAAAAAACAGAATGGCTACACATTATCTTTTGCATAAATTGAAAATTTTAAAAAGGCACATGGATTTGTGAAACAAATGACCTCAGCATGTTGTAACACAGAAAATATTCACAGGCACAGCATTTTTTTAAATGCAGAAACAGAAATATACTCTTAAGTTATGCACTACCATGCAAAGTAAAATAAAAAAATATATTTTAAGCCCTTTTATTTGGGAGCTGACAAGTAAAGAGGTTTGGGGATGTTTTTGTGTGTGTTTGTGGTTTTTTGTCATCGTTTTTGTTTTTAAACCCTACATATGCACTAGTTGCTTTCTTGCACATTATGCACAGATGAGAGTGTGAAATGGAGTTGGCAAATGGGGCCCTAATGAGAACTGTAAAATTAAACTTTCCTAAAATGAGACATAGCTATGTTGTGTAACAAGTCTTGCTGGGGGGCAGATGGTTATGAAGTGCAGACTCTTATCTCAGAGGTACCTGAGCTTGCTTTAATCAATGAAAATGCAAACCACCCTGTAATATTACTATTTCAGACCACTACAGTGACTACTGAACAAAATTTTAGATCAACTTACTTCTGTAGAAGAGAAATCAAGTAAATCAGTGTCTTCATCCTTCACACCATCATGCAACGCTGTAAAAGCAAGCAAAGGGAACGCTTGACTGTGAATGTTGTTAACTGGAGGGCATCTTAATCAAACAGGAATACATGATCACTGGAGTAGTCTTCTACACAGTATTCATCAAGTAAACAGGAATCATGGACATCGCCTTTTATAATGACAGAATTTGAAATCTAGGAATAGAAGTCCAGATAGATACATGGAAGATTACCTGCATGATTAGCTCTATTACATTGCTACTATACCCAGGACAGAATAAACATGAAAGGGAAAGCAAAAAGGCAAAGACAACACAAATTCAAAATGTGTACCTCTAGCATAGGGAAAAAAACCTGTTTCATAAAGCATCCATAATATTTATGTATTGAACTCTATTTTAGAACTCTTGGAAAAAAGATACTCAAGCAGAAAATCCCAGAAAAAAAAAAAAGAGGTTTCTTTTAAAACAAACTTTTCAGTAGCTTTGTAAAGAAAAACAGCAGGAGGGGAAAGATATTGTTTGTTCTTGCTAAGTGCTTGAAATGCAATAAATAAACAACGCATTAATCAAACCTGTCAGCCCATTTATTGTTGTTAGCAGACCATATAAAATATAAATTAGTAGTAATACCACACACCACAAAACTGCTGGAAATAAGAGTCAAGATTCAAAAGCCTTACTTTTCACACTCATAGCTTTTGATGTATGACGTAAATCACTCTCTCTCTGATTTGGTTCTGTAAAATCCTCTTCTAGTATCTTAAGACACTGCCTTCAGAAGTAAACATTTAAGATAATTAGGGATATCAATCGAACATGAATTCTGATTTCCAGCTCTCCTAGTACTAATCTTGACCACTTTTTGCCAAGTGACATTATGCAGAAGGTGCAGTTAATAAAACACACCACACACAGAATTTTATTACCCTCTTTTTACTGAGGGAGAAGCAATTTAGCTCTACACTGAATATTATCCATAAAAACGGTACTAGAGCTTTTAGGTATGCAAAACCAGCATTAAGAAAACTACAAATAGTATTAATAAATTGTTAAGATAGTAAATTTTCACCATATTTATTCTATAATTATTTAACTAAAAATACATTAAATAGATCAGCAGTTATTTACTTGTAAAATACACATACAGATCAAGATATTGGTATCGTAACAACTCAGTATTTGACAGCCTCCAAGATGCATTTAAAATGACTTTTTCCCTGAAGCTACTCCAAATACCAACATTCCCCAAACAGCATTTTACACACATACATAGCACATAAAAAGACTCACAACACTGCAGAACACAAACGTTATTTGCGACATTTCCTCAATAATATTTCCTGATTAATATTTTTAAGTTCTGACAGTATAATTAAGTCACTAAGTTCAAAATTCACATACCGTATAGCTTCCATTTTTCTCCTATAAAACTCTTCCTTACTTTTCTCCACCAGCTGGAACTCCTTCTTCCTACTCATGATGGCATCTGACTTCAAGTGCAAAACAGAACAAGTGACAAACTCTTTACAACATACACATTTCATTGCTTGAGCAGACACTACTGGTTACTTACATCACTTGGCAAAAAAATAAAATTAAAAAGGCCCAAAATTCATAGAAAATATACACGTTGAAAAAGCACATCTTTTAATTGCAACACTGGCCTGTTTTGCACTACGAAGCTACTCCACTAACACACTACTCCACTCCCAACCTTACACTGCCAGCCACGGCAGAAGACACCACCTTATCTTCAAGCCTCCTTCCTAGTCATACATCCTCAATATGCATAGTTCTCTTTTCTGCAGTATCTCCATACTGCAGGCTCATGCCTTGTTTGTGATCCACCATGTATATTGGCCCCAACACCATTCCTTATGGCCTCCTACCCGGGGAGTTTTTGTTTGCTTGGATTTTTGCTAAGAAGAGAGGCCCTCTTTCCTCCCAGAACATCACTGCCGCTGCCTCATGGCGGCCAACTGGAGAGGCTGAAGCTGGAACATACCGAAGCGGCCGGTCTGCACCGCGCCCCCCCTCAACACGAAGGACGAAAGGGAGGACAACCCCACAGCGCCCACCGCGCGCCAAAAAAGCCACCCCAACCACCAATCACCGAGCGCTTCGTCAGCCCTTGTTCCCATGTAGCCAATCACGGTGAAGCGGGAGCAGGGGGCGGAGGGGGGGTGCGGTGGTTGCTGTGGCCCGCGCGCGCAGCCTCGGCCGCCGCGCTGGTGCCCTGAGGCGCGGCTGGGCTGCCCCGCCCCAGTGGGTGAGGGGCTGCCCCGGTGCGTGAGGTGCTGCCCGACTTCATCCCTGCCCGCGTTTCTGCCTGGAGATCGGAGGTCCTTGTTTGAAGAGAGGGTGTTGCCTGGGCTGCAAGCCAATCAGGCCATCCTTTGGGGGTTACTTTATTCTACATGCATTTTCATTACTTGCAGAAAAAGAGGTGTTTTCACAGGGTTTGACCACTCTTGTTTTGGCTGCCATAAATGTAGCATGATACTCTCCAGATCTCTGTTTAAACCTCCTCTAGTAAAACATAGTTAAATGTCAAAAACACGTGGATTTTCTGCTGCAACTTTTAGGCACTTGCCAAATCATGAACTAGGCCAGCTTTCCAAGAGGCAAGGTTCCTAACAAAACGTGGGTTATTCGTATTTTTGCACTGTTCACACAGGAGAAATAAGTTCTACCCCACACCTTTTATTTTGAATGTACTAAGTAAGTGTTTGTTTGGCTGGGGTTTTGACTCGGGTGACAAGGCAGAGTTGGAAAGTTCTCACAAACCCTAGGTTTTCTTAACAATGGGGAGTAGTTCAGGGGCATGGCCCAGGCAAACAACAACCGTGGGCGAACGAGCCAGAGGAGAAGACTACAGGGCTGTCTGCTGAAACGGCAGAAGAATTTCCGGAGTAATGGGGAAGAAAGCAGGAAGAAAAAAGCAGTGAAGTTGAAAAATGAGCCAATTCTATGGAGTTATGTCCTCACCTGTTTTTTTGGTAAAACACCCAAATCAGGCAAGCTTGCATTGGGTTTGTTTACACTTGAACGTGCAAGATTTGATTGTGAGGGGCAGACCTTTCCAGAAGTTATCCTCAAACTGATTCAGCTTGTAAATAATTTCCCTCAGAAGCCTGTGTTGCTAACCGGAACCTGATTAGACTCAACTTTGTATAAAATTCTTGCGGAGATCTATTGTCAAATCTCACACCTCGGCCTTGTGCCCAGTCTGGTTCCGTTTGGCATGGTTTGACCTACAGAAAGTTTGTAGGAAACCCTGTTCATGAGACTAAAAATCACTATGTACCAGGCTGAACTCGCACGTGCAGCCTATCTTCCTATTACCAGTAGCGTGTGTTTCACAAACAACCTCCCAAGGAGTCAATACTGTCAAAAGACAGAGCTGGGAACTGAAATTCTTATTTCTCCTTGACATTAACATTTTTAGACTCCAGTTAGGCACTGGTTCTATGGCACATGATCATTGTCCCATCTTCAGCTATCCCATGTTCCATAGGCAACCACTTAACCGTCCTTTTCTGTCCTGTAAGAGCTAAATCCCCTTCTCCTGCTCTGTAAATACCAGTCATCTTTTCTCGCAGATTCCACCAGTTTTTGCAATGAAGATAAATCTCAGGAGTTGTCTCAACTTGTATTTCGTTTTGGAAATTGCTTCATCCATTTCAAAGATGAGAAAAGGCTTGTGCACTTCTCACTTAATGTTAATTCTCACTTAAAAATTAGTTATAAACACTATTTAAGAACATTGTGAATAACGGCTGAGGGGTAAAATGTAGGGTGGGTGATGACAGACCTGTTGTGGATGTCGCAGAGAAAGGGGAAAGATGGGAAGGACCTTGGTTGAAGGTCTAATGCAATTTTTAAACCAGCAGTGTGCAGGACTGTCTAGAAAGTAGCCTAACTATCTCTTTGATTGGAAGCCTAATTAGGCCTAATTAGCTTTTTAGTGAGAAGAGAGCTCATCCTTGCTTTTATTTCAGCTTTAACTCCATTTAATAAGTGAACAGTAGCAACATAAGTTATCATTTGTTGAAATTCATAAAAATATAGCTGTGCATTCTATTCTCTATGCCTTTGCAAAGAATTATAAAAGGTAAACATACATGTTATGTTATATATCATGCATTCATTACATTTGTTTGTAGCTCTGTCAGCTTATACATGAAAGAATAAACATAAACTGCACTCTGTGCTCATACCACTCTGAAAATCTGAAGCCAAACCCGGAAACCTGGTTTATTTTTTCTGAAAAGACAACAGTAATTTTCCAAAAAAAGAAGGAACACCTTCTGTCTGTGCCATTAGCTATTCTGAGAACATTGCTGATGTGTATTATTTTTATGCGGTAGTACTGAAAAGGCAGGCAATGTAAAAGTGTGTTTCTCATGCGGGTAACCACAAGATGGCAGCATGGATTAACCCTGGGTGGACGCAGCTTCTGCTCCCACAAGCCTGATGTCAGGCACCTTTGTGGTAGAAAGTACACTGTACTCGGAAGATAATACTGAACAGACTGTTGTCTGTAAACAATGTAGTTGTACTTAAAACCATAGTCAAATGTAAGTTGAAAACACATGTGTATTGTCTGGATCATCTTTCCAGCCAGAAACACGTAGCAGTTGTTACTTCTTCAAATGCAGCCTCCTTTCTCGTCGTCTCTATCTTGCCCTTTCTCAGCAAAAATGGGGAGTAATTCTGCCCCTCTTGTGAGACCCCACCTGGAGTCCTGCGTCCAGCTCTGGGGCCCTCAGTACAGGAAAGACACGGAGCTGCTGGAGCGAGTCCAGAGGAGGCCACAAAGCTGGAGCACCTCTCCTGTGAGGACAGGCTGAGGGAGCTGGGCCCGTTCAGCCTGGAGAAGAGAAGGCTCGTGTGAGACCTAATTGCAGCCTACCAGTACCTAAAGGAGGCTTATAGTAAAGATGGGGATTAACTTTTAGCAGGGCCTGTTGCAGTAAGACAAGGGGTAGTGGCTTTAAACTAAAAGAGGGGAGATTTAGATTGGACATTAGACAGAAATTCGTCCCTGTGAGGGTGGTGAGGCACTGGCACAGGTTGCCCAGAGAAGCTGTGGAGGCCCCTTCCCTGGCAGTGTTCAAGGCCAGGCTGGATGGGGCTTTGGGCAACCTGGTCTAGTGGAGGGTGTCCCTGCCCATGGCAGGGGGTTGGAACTAGGTGATCATTGAGGTCCCTTCCAACCCAAACCACTCTGTGATTCTATGATTCTAAACATTTCTGCTGTCAAAGTGTAATGACTAAATGCAGCAGCCAGTGGGGTTTTTTTTGATGTTGTTTTGATTTGGTGGATTTTTTGTGGTGGTTTTTTTTTGTGTGTGTGTGTCATTTAGATGATCGATTCTGCAAGCATATATCTTGATTATTTCGTATGTAATTGCTACTGGATTTTTTCTGTAGTATGGCCATGTGATTACACAGTAAGTAGAAAAAGAGTTTTCCCCTAAATGTTATGTGAGGGGCTGCATGATTGTTTAGAGAAGAAAAGGAGAGCCTGCTGTGTTACTGTGGGCCAAATGCAACGATTCGGGAAAGTTTGTGGGTAGGGGATGTGCAGGTGTATAGGAAGTATGATTTCATCAATGAAATGCTAATTGTTTAGCATTAACAACTGAATTATCCAGTTTCTAAGCTTTACATGAGTTAGACAAGTAATCTCAAAATGCTGTGGTGGTCTAACAGAGACACACTGATACCTGAGGGAACTGTTGTACTTCATCTCAACTCGTCATTCACATTCTGGCTTATAATATTTTTATTTTTCTGAAGTATCCCAGGTTTAGTTTACTTATACTACAAAAGGAAACAGGCTTTTCAAGATCATCAGGTCTTTTGTTAGCCAGTATGTACATGTTAGTGATTTCTAGAATTACCCAACATGCGTAATTTCTGCTCGAACACTACAGTTGGTATTTTCTTCAGTGAAATTTCTATTATTACAAGTAGTTAATTTTTACAGCTGTAGTAACTGGCAACAGTCCTTCAAGTTAAAGTTATGGTTTATTCATCTTCCGTTAATATCTCACTTTTACCACTGTACCTAAAATAATTTTTTATGACCAATTAAAATTTATCTAAACCTGTGGTTGCTGAAACAGTAGTTCTTGCATTTTTCTGGTCCCAGGTGTGTGTTTGCCCTTCCCTTGTGTTACCAGTAGTGTTTCTGGAGCCATACAGTGAGCTGTACCTGTACATTACTGTTTGGTAACTATTTAGTTACCTCATAATTCACATTGAGAGTCTTGGATCCTTACGTTTAACAATGCAGTCAGCATTGTTAAAATCAACAAACTATCTGTAAATATAGTGGTGGACAGTTTGATCCTACGTACTTCTGGTGCTAAACTCACACGGCTTTTCTCTACAGAAATTTGCTGAGTCTGTCTTTAGGTATATTAATAGTAAAAATATGACATGAAAATTCATAGATATAAAATCATTTACTTTAAAATGTTATTTTATAAGACACCTTTAATGCTTGAATCAAGCTTTCATCCTTAAAATTCCTCTTACAAGCTTTTTACTGTGAGCATAACACAGTACTTTTTGTTTAAATTCTGTCTTTTTTTTAGTGTGGAGGGCAATAGCAGTCAGAGGCTGGATTGTGGGTTAGCCTTGTCCGTCGTCCTCAGTTGCTGACTCTGGGAGCCTGACAGAGGTGAGGCTATTGCAGCTCCATCTCTCCAGGTCCAGTCAGCTGTGAGGCTGAGCATGGATTCCCAGTTTTATTTTACTATTGAAGACTATGATGCACCTTGACCACATAGTATAAATAAGGATATCTGGATATAAAGACTTGTTAAACAAGCAGAAAATCTTTTCCTGAGTTCCTCTTTCAGCCTCTGAAACTCAATATGTTTGTAGCAAGGCACAGATTTGGGCCCTAATGCAGAAATGTGTATCAAAGAGAGAGACCTGTAGGGTCTGACGTAAATGCCTCTGTGTAGGCACTGAACTTTGTTTGGGGGTCTTTCAATTATATTTGTGTGTATGGAGATGTATAAAAGATGTTGAAATCTTTCCAAAATGCATGTTGCAGATCAGCCACTCTTAGGCTCATTGAAGATTAAATTATCTCTCTGGGCAAATCCAGCTTTTTCCTCGGTTTTTAAAAATATTTGAGAAACTTGATTTCACAGAAAAAAATCCATCTGAAGTTCTTCATGAAATATACTTTCTAGTTATGGAGCATGAATTATTGTTTAGTTAGTACAACGGGGAACGAAAGTCTAGGTTTTTAGGGTCTAAACACATAGCTGAGAAGAGCATGCTGGTGAATGGGCTTGGTTTTACCCTATCATATAATGTAAACTTAAGCTCATCCTTTATTGCTTAGGTGATTTTAAAACACAGCTTCAAAAATACTAAAGGTACATGGAGCCTTCAGGAAACTTTATTAGAGGAATAGTATTATTTGAATAACATGTGAACCCAACACTGCAAATGCTAAACAATGCTTTTTGGAAGTGAATATTTCAATGCATACATGTTTATGTATTCCAGAATTACTATAAACTCTCTAGGAAAAAAACAGAATGTCTCTCTGTGCCGCTGCTTTCAGAAACCAAATGAGACGATAGACTCTATTAAAAGTGATTCCATAGGCTGTGGAATATAATATTGCAGAAAGTAGTGTAATAAGCTGTGCTGCGAAGGCTGCATGTAGTTTTGACTGCCATATTTCTGCTCGTGCATGGAAAGAACAACACCAGCTATGTTTTATGGAGTTTGTTTGCAAGAGAGTGAAGATGTGGTAACCTGGGCAACCAGACTCCCTGGTAAGCTTTATAGTGTATGCTGAGGCTTGCAGTGTCATCTTTTCATGTATTACTGTCCAAACTAACTGAATTCAAGGTATTTATATGCATATTGAAATTGCATCCCTCACTGTAGTATGTGTATTATTCACAGACAAAGGTGAAAATTACTTGCCAGCCACAAACACAGGTGGTGAAGGTAAAGGCTTAGGAAAAGCATAACCAGTCTGGAAAACAGGCATGGTCTCTTCCTGTTTCCGTAGAGATTATGTATGAAAAATGGACTGAAGGGAGTTTTGGCTCATGACCTACATTGAGACTTTGTACGCAAAGGCTATAGGTAGCCAGAACACCTCACCTGAAATGGACAGAGAAGACATTTCTTCTCTTGGTTTTCCTTTGGAGTCTTTCTGAGTCAACAGCTATGAACTCTATACCACAATGGATGCTGAGATAAATGCAATGATCTGGTCCATGGTAAAGAGTATTCTCAACAAATCATCCTATTTTGATAAGAACCAAATTTATTAGAAGATTTGTTGGAATCACCTGTGTGAGATGAGGTTGAAAAGATCAACAGTATTCTTTCAGTGCCTGCACATGAAGTTTCAGCAGTTCAAGATTCAAATATACAATGAGATTTCCCTCACAAAGATTGTTGAAAATATGATTTACTATGTGTGTCTGTATAAGCCTCTCAGCATCCCACTGGGCTGCTCAGCTTTGGTGTCCCTTATTGGACCTCTCCATAAGACAAATCCACTAGCTTCTTTGTCTTCTATAGCCAATATATAGAAAATAGTTGATTTCTTAAGAAGGTATTTAGGGGATTTACTGGTTAGAATTCTTCATAATCCATTGAAAATGGGGATTGATGAAGGCAGAGTATGGATTATTCCTATAGTTAGTAAGATTTTGGTGGTTATGGGGTTGTACATTGAAACTGATCACAGTTTAGTACCATAATCCTCCACAAACTTCTTGTATGACCTTGAGCTAGTTAGTTACTCCGTCATCAGTTCCCCTTGTCTATTTTGGTTTGCTTTGTGATGTTTAGTGCAAAACTGTAGACGAAAGAGTTGGATAGCTATTAGGGTTGTAATACCTGTGAGAAATTTCACATACCATTGGTTCTGCATTATGTTGCTTTACTAATAAAAGTCATTTTGTTTAAAATGAACAGGATTACCACCCCATGACACACCCATTCCAATCCCTGGCATTGTAATTACTATCAAATTAATGCTGCCCATTCTAGGAAAGATATTTAAGTATTTTACTAGAAGGTACTCTATGTCTTATGTTTTTGTGTTATTCATGTATAAAGAAAAAGGAATGGAATCAATGGCAAATGGAGAATCTGAATTTAAAAAAACTGCTACGCAAGTGGGGCACATTCTCAGGACTGTGAGTATTTTAATTTTAAATCTATCCCCCTCTACATGAGGTACAATATTAAAAATCCTAGAAACACAATGTTTATGGTCCCAGAGAAAGCTATGCTTGTATGCCTTTTGTACCTACTGTTCTCAGAAATGATCTTTGCAGTATTCCTTTTTTTGGGTGCACATCTGCTATTTGAGAAAGTGTAAAGTGTTGCTGCTCTGTATACAGCATATGAGAATTAATACACCCAGAGCTTTTGTTGAATCCAAAAAAAGATCTGTATTTTAAGTATCACTTCCTTTCAAAAGACAAGAAAATGTCATGAACAGAAAGTCTCTTTGTTTACCTTGGCTGGTGTAGCAGGCTGCTTCATCTTTCTTGTACTTATCTGTCTTTCTGATTTTTCCTGGAATTATATTTGAAATATATGTTTAACAACTTTTATTGGTGAAAAAGCTATTTTTTAGTGCACTTACATAATGCTGAACATAAAATTGAGGTTAATTATCATATATAAGGAAAAATTACTCCAAATCACTTACAGGAGCATACACTTTTGTTCTTTGCATTTGAAAGTAGAGATAAAAATCACTGTGAATGATGAGAAATACGCAGAGATGTCTGCAGGGAAAGGTTTACATGGGCTATAACTCTTAGGATGGATGTTGCTGAAAAGCAGAGTATAGGATAGAGTTTTCTGTAAGAACACAGACAGTCATGGTTCATTCCTTTTAAGTAACATAAGAACCAGAAGGCACCTGATGAAATGATTAAATGACAGACTTAAATTAAGCAAGAAGTACTTTTCAAAACAATCCATAATTTAACAATAAAAATTACTTCCTACAGAATTATAACTATGGTCTATGAATTAGACCAGAAGCATTGTTCAAAAGGATGATGCACACATGGTCTGTCATAACTCTTAGTCTTTAAATGGTCATAGCAAGAGAGTCTACAAAGGGAAGCACCATTCCACATTGGCCTATTTTTATGTTTGCTCTAAACATCCACTTATGCCCACTGTAAGAGATAAGGCCACTTTCAAATTGTCTCTTGGTATGGACCAGTATATTTTTCCTTTTTTTTCCATGCGTATAGGTTCTGACCCCAAGAATCTAATGAAGGTCTAATACAAAGTTAATGTCGTAGAGTAATACTGTGATATAGTGCCCCTCTTTTTGGAGAACTAAATTCAACCATAGCACAAGGTGATTCAGTATACTTAACAATACTTACACATATACTTGTTTCACGTGGGTGATTAGGTTTTTTTACACATGGTTTAAATCCATTTATGATGGCAGTGACTAAACAGTTACCCATCATCTATTTGATAGCATCACTAACATACATTTTGAGTTTTGAGTGTATTCCCTAGTGGGTAAACATCCCAATGAATATTTTGTCTGATTCATTAACTTTAGCAAAGATGACGCTGTTTGAGTTGAAGATGGGAAAAACATTCTTTCACATGAAGATATAATCCTTCCAATATAGGCTGACAACTTGCTGATGGAATGCTGTGGGGAATCATGAAGAACAGTTAAAGCACAGGCTTACATTTCCTATGACAGGCATTCTGTCACCTTATTTCAGACAAAAGCTTGTTTCTGAATACTTACAATGTGTCTCAAGTTTGTAGCATTTCAGGGAATATGTAATGAAAATTTATGACATCTATTAATCAAGGGAGAAAAAACTCGAGCATTTTCCAGTGTCTGTTTGTTCCGTGAAAGATGGGCTTTGCTGGATTTTCTCTCCATATTGCTTTCTCCATTTCTTCAGTCACACTTGTCAGGCTGAAATAATGTGTGGAAGTTCTTCCCTGTAAATCACATATATTCCAGGAATCACTGGAGTTCTAAATGGAAAATGTGAAACCTGTTGTTCTAAACTGAACAACATACACAGCCAGATTGGAGCGGTAGAGTAGTGTCTGGAACAAGGAGAAAAACAAATCCAAACTTTTCAGGCGGACTTCAATTAAAATAACGGAAAATACTAGGATAGAATCAGAAAGGCTAGAAATTCATCAGAGTGTATTTCCATCTATGTACAAAGGGGAGCTCGGTCACATTCCAGGCAAAGTTGATCAGTTCATCCCTGATGAGTTGTTTTCAGTCTTTCTGAGCAGGTCATATGTCCAAGGGTCCTGTAGAAACCCAGATCAAGTTGTTCTTGTTCTGGAGTTGCTAATGAGTCCTGGAAAGAGCCTACAGATTAGTTTGAAAGTGTATGTTGTTGAGTTTGGGGTTTCTTTTGTCAAGAGTTTTTAAAAAAATCATCCATCTCAGATGGGGTTCTGTATGGAGTTTGCAGCTGAGGAATGTCATTAAATAAGACAGGTTGGTTGAGCAGCTTCTGGGTGTGGACTTGGAGGGAGATTACTTGAGAATGTAGAATAAAAGAGCTATGGTGTTGGTGAAAAGTGTAGGTGGGAAGAAGGGAGTGTACTGGGTCAGGCTGAGCTGGAGTTAATTTCCCCGTAGCAGCCCTCACAGTGCTGTGCATTGGTAGCAGCAAGGTGTTGATAACACACCAGGGGTTTGGCTACTACCGAGCAGTGCTGGCACACATCAAGCGTGTGTCTCCACCCCTTCTTCCACCCCCTCAGCAGTAGGCTGGGGGTGGGCAAGATCCTGGGAGGGGACACAGCCAGGGCAGCTGACCCAGACTGGCCAAACGGATATTCCATACCATATGACATCTGCTCAGCAATGGGAAGCTGAGGGAGAGGGGGAGGAACAGAAGGCATTCGTTTTTTTTCAATGTTTTGCCTTCCGGGGTAACCACTACGCTTTTTGAAGCCCTGCTTCCCAGGAAGTAGCCGGACATCGCCTGCTGATGGGAAGTAGAGAATAATCTTTTGGTTTTCCTTGCTTTGCTTCCGCACACGGTCTTGCTTTCGCTATATTAAAACTGCCTTTATCTAAACCCATGATTTTGGAGTTGTCTTTTCCATCTTATTGTTTTTTTTCCCTCTCCCCTCTCTGCCCTGCTGAGGAGGGGAGTGATAGAGGGCTTGGTGGACACCTGGCCTTTAGCCAAGGTGAAACCACTACAGGGAGTTAAGGAGAGAAAGCTTGATAAAAAGTGTATTTAATCCTGCCCAAAATACTCTGCTGAAAATTTTACCTGGTTTTATTTACCTTGCTTTTTGTTTTCTGCTGATGTAGCAGTAGAAGATGTTAGGACTGACAAGGGCCCCTAAGTTGTAGTAATTTTTGAGGCTATTAAGAGCATTGTATTTTCCAGATTTCCTGTAGCATTATTAAAAGGTGCAGCTTCAAAAGGAGTTTCAAAGCTTATATGGACTTCTGTTAGGCTATGTTGCTCTCCATTGTAACAGTTGTCTCAGAAGGGCTGGGAAGAAATGAATCACAGAATCACAGAATCACAAGGGTTGGAAGGGACCTCGAAAGATCATCTAGTCCAACCCCCCCTGCCAAGGCAGGGCCACCTAGAGCACATCACTCAGGAACGTGTCCAGTCGGGTTTTGAACGTCTCCAGAGAAGGAGACTCCACAACCTCTCTGAGCAGCCTGTTCCAGTGCTCTGTCACCCTCACGGTGAAAAAGTTTTTCCTTACATTAACCCAGAACCTCCTATGCTCCAATTTGCACCCGTTAAATGAAGATGGCAAACCAGCAGTATGGCTTCTCTGAATTCTTCCTGGAAGATTCTCAAAGACGTCACAAGAAAAGGTTTGAAAACACATTGTGTCTGGCTAACATACTCTTCTCCCTCCTGTCACTCAGCTGACACCCTCTAAAGAAAGCCACGGCCAGGAGAATTCTGAGCAGAAATGACCATGCAGAGTAACGTTTTCCAGACGGGGCTGGTTCCCTGCAAACACTCCCTAAGTGCAGCTGACGAGAATGACATGGGACCTGGAGAAGGGGAGAATACCAGCTGCCTGCTACTTGTGATGAAGAACTATATTGCCTGCAACCATAATAGGCATTTGCTATGTCACATCAAGGGTCAGTTTATAAGCGTACAGATTCCTTGATCTTTGCAACCTGGACAAGATTCATCTGACCACCCTCTTGTAACTAGTGAAGTGAAACAGGCACTTTTAGAATACCAGTCTTTGCATTCTCAAGGAGATGTTTAAAGCAAAAGAGATGAATCACACAAGTCCCCGTTTTTCTCCACTGACCATAAAGGGAACTTAGAGTAGCTGAGATTGGGACATTGACATTACAACCCTTCGCTGAGATGAATTCCACCCAAATGATTCTGCTACCTAATAATGTGTCTGGAAGAGTTTTCTCTCCAACCTGTGCAAGGTCTGTTGCATTCTGTCCACACACATTAGCCGTGTACTGGGTTTGAGATTTATTAATGCTTTCAAGCACAGCTGAGAGAAGACCGAAATGCAATTGTTTATTACAAGTGGAAGTTTGAAGAAGTGTGCAGAAATGCCAAGGCTACCCGAAATCTCAATCCCTAGAAAAAAAGCACAGGTTTCATTTTATGCTCATTCACCAACCGACTTTTCAAAGTCGAATTAATTCAGCCCAGACAGTAAAATAATCTGATCACAGGGAACACACTTGCAAGGTATCTTTATTTTATCAGAGTAGCTAAAAGTGTATTTTTCATGTTGCTGTATTAAAGAGACCATCCTCATACTCACGAAGTCATGTGTTTTTATCCACTATGATGGCAACCTTCAGAATTGTTGACCTGGTATGAGAATTTACTGAACATTATTTTTGAAAGATTCACATAATAGCTTACGTTTTTAAAAACTAAAAGGGATTGTGATGCTATTACTGGTTTCTCTCCATCCAGTATAAAAACTAGGGCCTACACTAAATTTATTTGCAAATTGCCATAAATTGAATTAATATAACTGCAGTTCTAGAGGCATTCAATTGAATTAGTAACATTAACTCAAATTACATGTCATCCTTTCACCAGGTTTTGCAAAGATGGTACAAATTAGTTCAGTCAGCTCAGCTTTTACTTATTTTCTTTGTTTCTTTGTTTTCTTGTAATTTCTGTTTGTAATTATTACTGTAATTAATTGATCAAGGTTTATGGCAAACAATTAATAAAAAGTCATTGACAAGAAAAGCTTGTTTTTGTTTTTCTAAGAAGATACAGCATTTGCTTTCTGATGATTCAAGTGGCAGGTTATGTAAACATTTCTATTCCTGATCCTTCTAAGGCTTTTGTCTCTTGTCTATTAAGTATTTTGTAGGGGAAAACATGATCATCAAGTCGGCAATCTGCCTAGGATTTCAGAATGGCATGAAAATAAATAATTACACATGATGAAAACTTTAGGATATTACATTGTGATCATTTCATATCACTGGCAGACGCATTTCGGGAAGAAAAACAACATTACATAAAGTCCAGTGGTACAGTAAACAGGGGGATTTAAAGATTGATGGATACTGCTGTCTGTTCTCTCCCTAGGGTAAAGTATCAACTGTAATACTTTAAAATTAGGTTTTCTTTTTTTTGTTTTTGGGGGTTTTTTTTGTTTGTTTTGTTTTGGTCCACAACAGAGAAATCTGCAGGTGTCTGATAATAAATAGTAAGAATTTGGCAGCCTGTAATAGCTCTTACTGGAAGGAGTAAACAAGAGGGAACAGAAGACCAAATTTCATAGAAGGATTTCCCTCTAAGATCACCTGAATTAGTAAACACCTTACCTTGATCACCTACCGAATCATTAGGATGAACAGAGCTACTCAGTTCCAGGATCCACATCAGAATAATACAGTGTCTTGGTAATATTCATAATTCCCTTCAGAATCCAAATGTAGCTGATATCACAGAATCACATATTGGTAGGGGTTGGAAGGGACTTCTAGAGACCATCAAGTCCAACCCCCCTGCCAAAGCAGGTGCCCCACACTAGGCTGCACAGGATCACTTCCAGACAGGTCTTGAATATCTCCACAGAAGTAGACTCCACAACCTCTCTGGGCAGCCTGTTCCAGTGCTCCGTCACCCTCACCTTGAAGAAGTTCTTTCTCATGTTTGAGTTGAACTTCCTGTGTTCCAGTTTTTGGCCATTGCCCCTTGTTCTCTCACTACCCATTACCAAAAAGAGCTTGGCCTCATCCAATTGCCTCCCACAGTTCAGATAGTTATAAACACTGATCAGATCCCCTCTCAGCCTTCTCTTCTCCAGGCTGAAGAGACCCAAGTATCTCAGCCTCTCCTCGTAGGGAAGATGCTCCCAGCCTTTTATCATCTTTGTTGCCCTCCACTGAACTCTCTCTAGCAGATCCCTGTCTTTCTTGAGCTGGGGAGCCCAGAACAGGACACAGAACTCCAGATGGGGTCTCACCAGGGCAGAGTAGAGGGGGAGGAGCACCTCCCTCAACCTGCTGGCCACCCTTTTTTTAGTGCATCCCAGGATGCCATTGGCCTTCTTGGTCACAAGGGCAAACTGCTGGCTCATGGTCAGCCAGGACCCCTAGGTCTTTCTCTGCAGAAAGTTATTCCCCTTTATTTATTTCTTTTATCCTTGGTCTGACTATAATGTTAATACTCATCTGAGCTTATATGCTGCATTAAAGGAGAAAGTGAAAATCATCATTAAAAGACAGGGTGACCTAATTTAATGTAATTAATCTACCATGTTAAAAATAGCTTGTACATGTCTGGTTTTCAGAAGTGCTACACTTCCAGAAGGCTAGTAGAAGACAGTGGGATTAGCACTGTCATAAAACAATTCCTACGCCCATATACACGTGGGAACAGAAGCTTTTGACAGCTCCTATGGAGCTGTATATGTATCTGTATTTTTAAATATTTATCTTGCCCTCTGATCTCATAAACTGGATCTACTTAATAAAGCAACTCAACGACCTTTTTAAACAAAGTTCAAGAGATGTTACATCCTCTTTTTTTGTCAGCTTTTGTGCTTGAAACCCTTGAAGTAAGGAGTGTCACTTCCACGCAGCTTCTAGTGTGAACCTGCTTTTGTGTGAAAGAGTCCCCTTGGCTTCTTCCGTTTGGGAAACTACGTGGTCACTGCATACTGCTGAAGGAGTGACACACGTCTGTGATTCACATTGCTCTGAGCCTGAATTAGTGAGAGTTTGGGCCAGAGAAAGGAGAGTGGCTGAACACATTTTGTCTTTGAGACAGAGGAACTGCCTCATCAGTAAGGGGTCAGGCAAAACCAGGTTATTCATAATGAGAAGTTGTTTGCGCTAATTTGTGACAAATACATGAGGATATACAGGTTTTATTTACAGGGGTGGCTCTTGCAGGCTTTATCTTCAACAATAACTTAGAAGGTAATAGACATTATACACTCTGTTCAGGCAAGGTGATACAGTTAGATTCACTTCAAGGCAGGAAGCCTTGGGGGTTGAGTGCTTAATGGTGCTGTAGGTTTCTGGGAAAGGCAAATGCTTTGCTGTATAGAAGTAACATGTCCTCACCTGCCTTAACCATATCTCCTCTGTGACTGACAACCCACCCGTTCTCTGAGTGGCAGCCTTTTTCAGATGTTGTTAGGAGGGAAGGTCATGTCCCAAGACTATTAGTGCCACTTTCTTCCATCAGACATTGCGTTGTGAATGTCCTCAGCTAAGCTGTAAACTGGGCCTGTATATGTTCTATAAAAGGACTTTAAAATTATGTAATTTAGAAGTCACATAGTAAATGGGAGTCCATAATGGTATGTTATGGTGAACAAGTCAAGTGTCATCTGAAAGATACTTAGTGTACTCTTTCTGTTTGGCAGGTGTCACTGCTCTGTTATGCCAGGTTTGGGGAAGCACCTCAAGAAAAAGGTGGACTGGTTGGATAGAGTCCCAGGGAAAGCAGCCAGACTTGTCAGGGGACAGGAAAGCACAACCAATGAAAAGAAAATTAGAGGAACGTGAATAACAGTGAGATGGGTTGTCTTGGAACACAAAAGAGTTATCAGAAAGGAAGAAGTCAACAGACTGCTCTCCATGTTTGCTGAAGAAGGAATAGAAATTCCTTCTGGGAGCTTTAGCTGCACGGAGTTTGGACTTCAGCTGAAGCAAAAACTGCTTAGGTTAAATACTATGGAAAAGCATTCAAATGTTAAGAAGAGATAAGCACTTAATGAGATAATTGATATTTGAAACTACTGCATAGTTTAAGAATATATTAAAAAAAAAATCTCAGGAAAAATATTTGACCCTGGCTTAGAGTGAGGTGTTGGACCATGACCTTATAATGTTCCTTCTCTACCTATTGCCTATGATTTTATGGTATCTATCTACAATATTCACCTTGAAAAGGTAAAAACTCAGAGCACCAGTAGCTTGTATGGAGCTGTGTTTTGTGTTTGCTCTGAAAATTGTGTTGCTAATACAGAGATGTTTTAGTTATTGCTGAGTAGTGTTTACACAGAGCCAAGGCCTTTTCTGCTCCTTGCGTTGCCCTGACAGCGAGTAGGCTGGGGTGCACAAAAAGTTGTGAGGGGACACAGCTGGGACAGCTGACCCCAAATGACCAAAGAGATATTACATAGCATATGATATCATGCTCAGCAATAAAACTGGAGGGGAGGGCACTACTCTGGGTCTGGCTGGGCATCAGTTGATTGGTGGTGAACAATTGCTTTTCATTTGCATCACTTGTTTTTCTAGGGGTTTGTTTCTCTCTCTTTATTATTTTTCTCTCTTTTTCTTACAATCTAGTGTTAGTGTTAGTTTTATTTCTTGTTAATTATTAAACTGTTTTTATCTCAACCCATGAGTTTTCTCACTTTTACCCTTCCTATTTTCTCTCCCATCCCACTGGCAGGGAGAGTGAGCCACTGTGTGGTGCTTAGTTTCCAGCTGAGGTTAAACCACGACAGTAGGCTTACAGGATCAGACCAAAGATTGAACTAAACCACTCAATCAGCATGACCAAGTCCCTTTCTGGAGTTCCTGTGCACTAGTGCATGCCACATGGAGAGCAGACAAAAAGTTACAGATCTGCATGTAGCTGCAGGGTTGCAATCGCACTGTGATCACAGCAGTGTGGTGGGATAGCTGCAGTGGATTGGAAAGACAAACTGGGAAGACAAGAAGGGAGAGTACAAGAATGTGGTGGACATACTGGAACAAGTCCACGAAGGGCCACGGAGATAATTAAGGCATTGAAGCATGTTCTGTATGAGGAGAGGCTTGGAGAGCTGGGACTGTTTATCCTGGAGAAGACTCAAGGGTCCTTATCAAGGTTTATAAACACCTGATAGGGGAGAGTAAAGAAGATGGAATCAGAGGCTTCTCAGTAGTATCCAGTGACAGGACAAGAGGCAACGTGCACAAACGGAAAAATGGGTAATTCTGTTTGAGCGTAAGAAAAAGCTTTCTTACTGTAAAGGCGGTGAAACACTGAAAAAGGTTGCCCAGAGAGGCTGTAGAGTCTCCTTCTTTAAAGGTATTCAAAACCCATTTGTGAGCAACCTTTTCTAGGTGACCCTGCTTTGAGAAGGGGTGTTGGAGTAGATGGTCTCTGGAGGTCCCTTCCAACCTCAGTGAATGTCGGATTTTATCAAATAGTGGTAAATAGTGGATACAGAGAAACAGCAGAGGTACAGATTGCTCCTTCCTCTGGTTTGTCCTTCTAGCTTCTGGAGTCAGTAGCTTAAATAATAGTGTTTAATAGATATTGATAGCTCTCCGCATAAATATCTCTAATTATTTTAAACCTATTTATGCATATAATTTCTCTGCCATGTTGTGATAATGAATTCAGCAGTTCGATTAGGCGTAACATAGTTCATGTGGCCAGGACTATAAAATCAGGCCAGTGAATTCGCCAAAGCACAAAGCTCTGAGCCGTGTTCCCCAGGGGTCGGTGCTGGGGCCCATCCTCTTCAACATCTTTGTTGATGATTTGGATGAGGGAATTGAGTGCACCCTCAGTAAGTTTGCAGACGACACCAAGCTGGGGGGAAGTGTCGATCTGCCGGAGGGTAGGATGGCTCTGCAGAGGGACCTGGACAGGTTGGATCGCTGGGCAGAGGCCAACGGGATGAGGTTCAATGTGGCAAAGTGCCGGGTCCTGCACTTTGGCCACAACAACCCCAGGCAGCGCTACAGGCTGGGAGCGGGGCGGCTGGAAAGCTGTGTAGAGGAAAAGGACCTGGGAGTGCTGATTGATGCTCGCCTGGACACGAGCTGGCAGTGGCCAAGAAGGCCAATGGCATCCTGGCCTGTATCAGGAATAGTGTAGCCAGCAGAAGCAGGGAGGTGATCGTCCCCCTGTACTCAAGCCTGGTGAGGCCGCACCTCAAGTCCTGTGTCCAGTTTTGGGCCCCTCACCACAAGAAAGACATCGAAGCCCTGGAGCGTGTCCAGAGAAGGGCAACGAAACTGGTGAAGGGGCTGGAGCACAGGTCTTATGAGGAGCGGCTGAAGGAACTGGGCTTGTTTAGTCTGGAGAAGAGGAGGCTCA